>QANT01000657.1:0-25315 GCA_003254885.1 Purshia tridentata
ATGAAATTGTTACCATAATCATCTGTTTATTTTATTATAGTTACATAACCAAAAAATTTCCGATTTGATTGATTTTTTGTGGAGATAATCTTCATTGTTAGATCTAACAAGTGAACGGTTTCAATCATCAATTTACGATATAAAATGTGAATAATAAAAGAGAAGGTAGATTTGGACAAGGTGAATAACATTCCCCATATTTAAAATAACCAATTTATTCCTTATTTGGATGGAGTTAATTTGTAACGGAAGTGACCAAAAGTACCACTATGACACAAAGATGAATGTTTTTGTCCAATGGGATGGTCCAAAATATAAGTCATCCAATTTGATTTACCTAAAAGTATATGTTCTTTACGTAATTTTTTTCCTAAAATAATCGTTTTCTAACTGTTAGACTCACTGTCTATTTATTAAATAACAGCTACATAATCAAATGTTTTTCGATTTAGTTGATTTTTTTATAAAGATGATTTAAAAATTGAATAGGTCTAATTTCTATCGTACACGATAAAACGATGTAAGTTTTATTGATTAGTATAGAAATAACACACAAGGATTAGTAGAGGATCAACATCCCAAATGCATGATATGATTTTCTATATATTTTTCATTGAAAAATTTCATTTAGAATTATATGCACCCTGGAAAAATATAATCATTTATAATTATAAAATCTAAGTAGGATATTCTAACTTAAGCCTGGATTTCCTACATTATCCAAGTAATTAGGGATCAGATGGAACGTCTAACATGTTTTTGTTCTTAATTTTCTTAATTCTTTTAGTCCAAATTTTTTAGGACCTTAATAAATACTAATGCATCGACTAATTAACAACCGCCTCCTGCCGGGTTAGAAGCCCACTACAACCAAAATTAAAGGATTCATTACATTGTAGGGAGATGGATGCAGAAATTTTAGTTTGGGCATCATAGTGTAAAACTTATATAAATTTTTTTTACAAAATTAAATAACATTAAATTAACGATTGTAATTATATTCATGATAAAAACAATACAAGCTAGTTGAGGCATTTCATCAAGCAAAAGTTGGAGCCATAGTTGCAGCCATATTATTTTGTTATTCATGTTCATCATGTTCAATATACAAATAAGGCTGGCCAACCCAGTTTATATATATATTTCATTACTACCAAGATAAACATTGTTATGCGCTAATACAAGGAAAGCTGCAACTGCTTAAATTTATTTAAGCCTTATTTAGTCACCTCAAACAAAGCATGCATGGCAGAGTACCACATGCATATCTTAATCAAAGATTTGCTCGAGCCTTCGGTGGCAAAGAAAATAAACAATGCGGATTTGGAGAAGCAAATGCTAAAAACTGAGGATCTTTTTCCAATACAGCCATTTGCTTCTCCTCCAAAGTCACCCAAGCTTCAATGCCCTTACCCCATTGTGTTTCAACCAACACTATGAGCTTCCCACTCACAGGTCCAACTTTCCCCATGACCCCAGTCCAAAACGGCCTCCCCCATCCAAAATCCAATTCTTTAACAATACCAGTCCAGCTTGTGAATACATAAATCTCTGGTTCTAAGAGAAGTATATCCTCTAACATATTCAGGCTAGCAGAGATGCCTTCGAACCCCTCTACGCCTTTTAATGTCTCCAAGTAATCACTGTTTAATTCCTTGAGATTTTCATTTAACAGATTCACCAAATCACACAACTCATGAGTATCTATTGTCCCGTCAGTCGGGTGATCAGCTTTCGCGAGGCCCCACCAAAAGACATTTCCAATGACAGCGGATGACATTTGTGTCTTCATTCGTGGTCTCAAGTTCACTGCATGTACTAATATGGAAGTCTTTGGTGCACCTATAATAATTAATGTGTAATTCATTAAATTATTGGATATTGACATGGCTAGTCAAAAAACTAAAATTAGATCTCAAATATCCATCAAGTTTATATAAAAAAACCATCTTTTCCAAATATTACAATCTAATAAACCGTAAATTTTTTATGGTAATAGAATAAAATTGGGGGTTTTCACTATAAAGTCATAGCATATAAAATAAATGAAATGCTGCCACATTCTTTAGTTGAAAAAATTTAGTTAGTGTAACATTAATACTCACCTAATAATGCCTGAAAAGCAGCCATTGCATGTTTCCAAATGAAACACGTGAGCGCCTCAACACGTGTTGGTTTTGGCACGTGTTCACTTGTGGCCTTGGCACGTAAGGTTGATATGGCTTTAGCATCAAACACAAATCTCCTTGTAACATAATTATCCTCCTTGAAAAACAAACTATCCATTGCATCTAGATACTTCTGGGGTAACGAATCTCTTGGTGGAAAAGTTGATGATGCTTGGGAGAGATTAGGGACTATAATTTTTTCATGGGACCCACGAAAAATTGAAATCCAAGACTTGAGGAAATTTTTACCCGTTTCCCCATCAAATATCTTGTGAAAAAAAGAAATGCCAAGTGCTATTCCACCGCAAGCAAAAAGGTTCACTTGAACAGCCAATAAGGGTAGCTTTGTAGAATCATCAGTTTCCTTGCGAAATGGATGGAATGGAATGAATTGGTTCAGCAACTCGGTTTCTTTAAGGTTAAGAAACTCAAGCATTCGACACTCAACTTGGGTTTCAAGGTATAGAACACCTGCGTCAAAATCATCGATATAAAGGTTATTTTTAACCCGTCCAGATACTGGGTAGTACAGATTGAGGGTCTGTGAGAGGGAGTTTTTCAAGTGGGTTAAGGTTTGGGGCACATTGAAGTTGGAATCAATAATGGGGTAGAAAATCAATATTGGAGCATAAGTCATGGGAATGAGCTGATCAAAGATGGAAAGTTTGTAAGGTTTTAGTTGGTGAAGTGAAGAGGATGTGGGTTTGATGGTATCTCTGGAAATAATACTGACCTCCATTTCACCAATTTTCTACTAAACTATACAATCAAACGCTATATATGTATTTATAAGACAATTTCTTGGATGAATGGATGCTGATGCATTTGGTGGGGTTGATATATATATATATATATGATCGATCGGTGATCGAATCCGGGTGCGGACGTAGAGAATTGTGAATTTATGATTCCAAGAAGTTAATAGGACTGCACATTCATTATTTTTATAAATATGTTACCCCTATGACTTTTTAATTAATAGGTGTTACTCATTCTTACATATGTTACTCATTAATAAGTACCATAAATTTTAGGAAGTCTATAAATATGTTAGCCCTTCATAGAGGTTTAGCTGTTTAACAACTTGTCATTGTAACTGCTACATTTGAATTGTAATGGGCTGATCAGCGTGAAGGGGATGGAAAAAATGAAAAAAGAAAAAGTCAAGGCATTGAAAAAAATGGAGAAAATATTAAAATTCATCGCCAAACTCTTAGGACAAGTGTCAAGCGCTCACAGTTATTAGCTGCATCTGCAATTTTTATTGCATCTACTGTTACAACATTGCAATTATATCATATATTTTTCAATAAAAAACACTAATTTTGAATATTCTACCAATAAATTTCAGACTCACGTCATCACTCAACCTTATCATTAATTATAATGTTAGAATATTGGCTTTAACTTTTATCAAACATTATAGCTGTTCTCTCACATTTCGATTATACCTGTACGTGGGTTAGCATATTTTAATTGTAACAATATTTGAGTTTATATTTTTTGATTCTATATTGTCCCTAATTTTAAATCTCCTAACCATCTAAAAAATTTGTCTAAACCTTCATCTATCTATAAACTCTCTCAAAACTTAATAAAATTTATGATACCTATTTTACCTTTTTGACACTAAAATTAAATTTCAATGTAACTGTATTTCTAATACTGAAACTGAAATTCAATTTCAGGAAAACAGTTGTATTGAAATTCAATTTCAATATAACTGTTATGCCCCCTAAAAAAGAATAACTTACTTGTGTCAATAGGGGAGCCAAAGCAAGGAATGCCCCTGAAATTTTATTGACACTTTGTTATGCTCAGAGGGCATCCCACAACCGGCCTACATATTCTTTGAAGCTCAATTGGATACCAACGAGCAAAGCATGAACCAGATCGAATATTGAATCGTAGTCTAATTTTTGTTGGCATGAACAAATAATGTTGAACAATTGAGGAAAAAAATTGAAGTGTTTTTATTAGAGATTAAAACTAAAACTAAAGTTTAATCAAAATAACATAAATAAATGAAGGGCAAGGCTCCATAGCGGGAATGCCATGATTTTCAATAAAGTGTTTGTGTTTTTTCTGTTAGACAAAAATAATGAATGTTCAATAACACCAAATGTTATATAAAAAATAGAGCATTATATTAATTTTTTTAGAGGGACTAACTAAGCAAATAAAAAGATAGAAATAGAACTTACTAACCATGCAGGACTTGGTTTCATTACGCATAACAAAGAGCACTTTTTCAAAGAACATAAACTGAAAAAGGTTCAATAAGTTAAGAAGTACTCAGAATGTCATTATTTGATTTGGCTCACTTGCTACACATTAAAAAATGGTTTAAAGATTTGATACATCACTTGAAAATTAAGGGAAACCCTCTGAAGCCACTGAACGAATTCACTTTCATGAATAAGGTATTCAATACTTCATTTTAATGAATCTTCATATAGTGCCTTGACCATTTTTGGATTTTAAGGTCATACAATCTTTTCATTTATAGTTTTAAAGTGTTTCTATGAAAATATATAAATGGCATCAAACGTGTCTTCCTACCAAAATGGAGAATTTCAGAAGCGGCAATCACAAATTCATCATTTAAAACATGAACTTTCTCTAGATAACTTAGAGAAGAACAATGGGACATGCTAATTAACAATATGCTTGTAAAGAACAGTTTCAAGTTTGAACCTTCGATCTGTACATGCATTATCAAGAAATTAACAAGATTACAACACATACAACTTTATTGAAAGTTCAAATTGATACATTTCAGTGTGTGCATATTACATTTCAACAGTGACAAACTTCAATTTGAAACTCTGTATACCTAAAAAATTAATATAAATCTGCATCAAGTCGAATGAAACATACAAATTTTCTATCAACCTTTTAAGTAAAGACTATTGTTTACCCAATCGATCACTAATTAAGCACAACAATAGTCCATTCATAACTTTTCCATATGGATATTATAGCATTGGAACGAAAGTTATTCTATATCATAATATGACATAGGAAGTAAGTTTCTTTTGTCATATAAAACTATTAATCTCCCTCTTATACAAAGAAACCACGGCCCAAAAAAGCCCATACTAGAAAATCAAAAATATCTACTGAGAATAGGGCTTTGGTTCCTAACATGTGATCTAAGTAACATGCTACATCTGGCTTAATAGTTCCATATATGAACCAAGTTTTGTTTAAACCCAAGAGGATAGCATAACCCATAAGATCACATCTCCATATACTAGACCCATATGTTTCCTTGCTATTGCTACTTACATACATCTCCAAATACTCAATGATCGTGGTCTGGAAGATGAAAGAATGAAAAGAGGATGATGGATTTACCCATAAAGAAAACCATACAGAAAGCAGTTAATAGCACTCTTCTACAAAATCATATTTCCCCCCATCACCATCTTTGTAGCTTGTAGCAGGCCTCTCAGTAAGTGAAGGCTGAAGATGCGGCGCACTACTATCTTTATGACTATTTCTCAGTTCTTTGAACCCTAAACCACCTATTTATATTTGACAAAAAAATAAAGGCTATTTATTATTTTTGCTCTTTGAAACATATTTTTTTTTACTTTGCCTCCTAAAGGTTAAATCCTCCCATTTTGCCCCTGAACTCTGTATCAAAAGGGTAAATCCTCCCACTTTGTCCCTCCAAACTTAACTTCATCCATTTGTCCAGTTTTTATCTCAATTTAGCCTGACTTTTGACTCATCAAACCTTCACCAAAATCAGCAATCTTATATTTATTTTGAAGCTATGAAACTCCTCTTTATAACCATATAAAAATTATTCAAAACGGAACTCTAGAACTCTAGATAATAGATAGAGTTGATAGTGTAGATGAGAGTATAAAGTTTGGGGGACAAAGTAAAAGGATTTAAGTTTCAAGGTCAAAGTAAAACAAGAAGTATGTTTCAGGGGCAAAAATAATAAATAGCCAAAAACAAAACCCACATTTTAACTTTGAGTTTGTGGCTGATGGAGACATGGGTTGCTGAGGTCTATTTGGAGCTCATATTATTAAGCTATCATTAGAGCTCATATTATTAAGCTATCATTGGCGTTATGGGCTACTATTGTTCTACTATTTATGTTTACCATATTGGGCTACTGCTTGTGTACTATTTTTGTTTACCATATTGGGCTACAACGTACTGATCTACTATTTTTGTTTATCGTAAATTGGACTACCAAAGATAAAGAAATGTCATTAAATGGTACCCTATTTAGAATCCTTAACTAATTTAAAAATTCTTCAAATATGTTTAATCCTCTCTTGCAAGGTGTTAATCGTTTTTGGGAGGGGACGAAATTTTGAAATGTTCCCTTAAAAATTTTGCCGAAACACCCGAAAATTTCCGAAATTTTCGAATAACAATTACACAAAATTGGAACCTCATAACTTAGTGGAATGAAAGCTTACACTGAGAGAAGGAAAACCAACAAAAAAAAAGGGTGATTGGAGCTCGGAGGTGGCCGGAATCGGAGATAGAATCCGGCGAAGAATCCTTAACTAATTTAAAAATTCTTCAAATATATTTAATCCTCTCTTGCAAGGTGTTAATTGTTTTTGGGAGGGGACGAAATTTTGAAATGTTCCCTTAAAAATTTTGCCAAAACACCCGAAAATTTCCGAAATTTTCGAATAGCAATTACACAAAATTGGAACCTCATAACTTAGTGGAATGAAAGCTTACAGTGAGAGAAGGAAAACCAACAAAAAAAAAGGGTGATTGGAGCTCGGAGGTGGCCGGAATCAAAGATAGAATCCGGCGGTGGCTCACTTTTTTTTACAATTTCTGATGCTTGTGGTGGCCGGTCGGCGTGGAGGAAGGAGGGAGATGATGGCCGGCGCCTGGGGTTCCCGTTGGTGGCCTTGGGTTGGCCGGAAAAGGTTGGCTTGGTGGCCAGATTTTGTTGTGGCAGCCACTGTGAGGGAGGAAGAAAAAAATAAAAAAAAGACCAAGTCATTGCCCTCACGCACAGTCTGGGAGAAAGGAAAGGAAAAAGAGAAGGAAAAGAAAAAAAAGGAAAGAAAAGAAAAAAAAGGAAGGAAAAAAAAAAGGAAAGGGGAAAAAGGAAGGAAAAGAAAAAAGGAAGGAAAAGAAAAAAGGAAGGAAAGAAAAAAGAAAAGAAGGAAAAGAAAGAAAAAAAGAAAAAAATTTAGAGTTAATTGGGTTTTGAGACATTTAGACAATTGGAAAAAAAAAAGTTTAGGCTTTTGTTTGAGGTTTTATTTAGTTTTTTAACTTTAGGATTTCGTTTGGTCTTTGATTTTAGATTTTTTTTTTTTTTTTAAACCATAAACCTTAATACATTCTACACAAAAAAATAATTAAAAGTATCTTAAAATGTCTAAATTTCTAATATCTTATACTTTTTTCTAAAAAAATAGAGTAAAAATAATATACTAATTTCATTTATTAATTATACTAATATTATTTAACTGTATTTTTCTCCAGCGCTCATTATAAACACCTTATATCACATGAAACCTACTATAGGATTTAGTTTTCTCAATATTTTTTTATGAAGGTAGTAGCTAATATGCTAAATAAACATATGGTAAAGTTTCATTCAAAATTTCCGTATTTTAATAGTAATTTCCGTCATTTTCATTTAATTTCTATAGAAATTTAAAATTTCTAGAAATTTCCGTCGAAATTTCCATCGAAAATTTCCATAGAACCGAAATTTAACTCCTTGCTCTCTTGTGCTTCTTTTGAATATGCATGATTAACATATGTAAGATAAGAAAATAATAATACTATTATTATCACATTTTTTATATCATCTTACGTGTTATTATTTTACTAGACATGGTTTTTCTTTTATTTTTAAAGTTTTTATTTTTATTTTTTTAATGTCCAATGTATAAATGCCATATATATAGATTGCCACGTGTGATATATAATTATGGTACGAAAATGTGGTAAGTATAACATTGTTGAGTTGACTAGAGTCTTATATTACTATATATATGTAACTAATTAAAATTAAAAAAAGATTTTGTGCCATGTTATGGCACAAGATTTTTGTGCCCTAATATCATGTGGCAAAAATATATTGTACACATTGATCACTATTTATTTGTCACATCAGATTAATATTATTATTGTAAACATACCATCTTCTCCAATATAAATCTAATGGCTGAAATTACAACTTAATTAATAAGATATGTGCATTTATATTCTTTATTATCTTCTTATGAAAATATAAGTGTCCAATTACGTCGAATGTCTTCTTCTCTAAACTCCAAAATTCGTAGTTCTTTTCTTCAAGCTCGTACTTCTTCTCTTCAAAATTCCAAAACTCCAATCTCAGTTTTTTATCTCCAAACTCCATCCCCTGCTTCTTTTCTAACCTTTTTCTATACCTACTTCTTCTCTTAATTATTTTGTTTCTTGTTCGATTTCTTAATTACTTTGATGAATTTTGAAGGGCGTTTATACCTTGATGGAGATTGGAGGAGTTCTTTATCATTTAAATTGGCCGGGTTTTATATATATATAACTTTCTTAATGTGATTGTCTAAGAAATTTTGAGCCCAAGACTAATTAGAGAGGACTCAGTCTAAATTGCTAATAACCAAACACCTAAATATATATACAGAGAGTGGTGGTCTTGTTAATAACAAAACATTACATAGTGCCACTAATAGACTTTCAACTTGATGAATTTGCAGGTAGGATTCCAACAAGTGTAATGGTAATAAAGGCTTTGGAATTGCCGATATATTGTTCCCAAAATACATTGATGTTGTATATGGGCTAGACTTATTCACTAAAGAAATTTAGGCATTCATTTAAAAACCAATTAGCAATAAGAGAAATAGTCCAAACCTTTATAATGTAAAATTATATTTTTTCAATATGGAATAACACTCTACATTCTTACACACCCCTATACGTGTAACGTCACTTAAGCCAAACACGTAGATAATTCATACTCATATTGGATAATGTGAAGCACGTGTGACTATTTGGCCTAACATATATGGGCGAATATAGCTTTAATATCACGAAGGAATTTAGGTATTCATCCCAAAAGCAATTAGAAATAAGAGGAGTAGCCAAATCTTTCTAAATCATTATGCAAAATTATACTTTTTCAATATATAATAACACTCCACATGCACACATTCACACGTATAAACTCATCAAGACAAAGATCAGTATATAGCTAGCTAGTCACCACCAACTTCAAGACACGTATTGTCACGCCCCAAATCTAAAATATACCTATATATCTCAGATTTGGGGTGTGGATCACATCATAATCGAAGTAAATTAATTTACTCCAACCAACATGTGATATATACTAGCGTTGATTAAATTAATTTGGCTTAGAAATTAAAATGAAATTCTCAAATAAGTCACTGTAAACTATTACTTTATATCAGAGTAGGTAGGTTCCAAAATACAGGGTAATTGATTATTGACGTACATTTATTTGCTACTAACAGTAGAACAATAAGCACAGTAATTTCCTAGGCACCACTTGATGTTTCTTATTGAAATTAGCACCTGCACAAGTCTGTTAACAGCGTGAGCTTTAAAGCTCAGTAGGGGCTTTTAGTTCCTCATGAACAACTATTACACTTGATCAATATTTAATAAAATAATAAATAATCACTGTCAATCATGCATGCAAAGATGAACAATGCATGTACTCACTCCTTATCCACTCCCGTTGACACACACAAAAGGCAAACAAGCCTACACGTCCCATACCGTGAATCTTAACACTGTAGCCCTGAATGTCCCATATATGAACCAACACATGTCCGTCCCTTAGCCCCAAATATTTTAAATATTGTTTTTTCCACTTTTCCTTCAACAATCATGAGATCACCAGGTACATCTCCCTTTCTCCTGAGTGTCTCAAATAAATTACAAGACCATCGGGTACATCTCCCTTTCTCCTCAGTGTCTCAATTAATCGTTTTCTTAACACTCTTCACAACCACACTTTTCTCATGCACTTTTGATTATGTATGTAATGCCATAATCAGTAATAAAAATTAAATGATCATGCCTACAAATGTATCTTCATGATGATGACAAATGATAAAAGCATTAAGCCATAACTTCACCATTTATTTTATAAACAATAATATAGATAATAAGAGAATAACCATAATAATTGAATTGACAAAAATGAGAACAGTTTGGATTGGATAAAATAGAACATATCACACAAGAGCATACCAAGGAACAATATATCTATAAATATATAGTCCAGTCATTGGGTACGACCTACCTTAATTTCTTGAAGGGTTCTCTCTCGGTTCGTTTCCGTGTGCCCGGCTCTATAACAATTCAATATTTTATAGTTTAGATACAATATCACAATATTCAGTTTAATTTCACTCTCCTCTTAAGAAGAGTATAATTCAGACTCTAACTTATAGGTGTGCAATTGACTTAAAATTAGTACCATTACACTCGTAATGAAAAACATAATTAGAATAGTCAAGATTGGGCCAAGAATGCTACTGGAAAGAGCCACAAGCACGACCATGTGCTGGGGTCGCTAGCTAGTGACTATTTATCACATTCACCAAAATAGCCAATGTTTTCCAGTTTTTATCTCAAATTTGGCTTAACTTTTAAGATATCAAACCTTCATCAAATTATGTAAACTTATACTTGTTTTAAAGATCTACGTCACCTCTTTATAACCATATAAAATTTGTTCAAAACGGAGCTAGAAAACTCAAGATAGATGACCACAAAATAAGCTACCCGAACTGTCATTTTTCCAGAAAATTTCCAGATTTTTCTTCAAATTTCAACCTCATTTTGATACCTCAAAACTTGATGAAATTTAGCAATCTTATACTTGTTTTAAAGCTTGTAACACCATCTTTACAACCATATAAAAATCTTTCAAAATGAGTAGTTAAAACTCTAGTTATAAGTCTCGAAATGAAGCCATATAAAACTGTGAAAATCTTTAGATTTTTCAAGTCTCTTTGTTTTTCATTTTCTTTCGATTTTAAACCACAAAACAAGTTTGTAGAACTATAATAAGATAATTTAAGAGTTATTTTCATTTAAAAACATAAAACAAAGGTTTGTAGTTGAAAGTTTAAAACTCAATTTTAACAAAATTTGATAAGGACACCCATGTCTCCGTGGGTTCCTTGAGCTCACCTTTCTTTCTAATCTCTTGAATTCTATAGAGGCTAAAACCTGTGAATTCCTAAAAAAAACCACAGATGACTAAAAGATGTTAGTTTAAACAAAGTTTAAACAACTAAGAAGGATAAAGCTTAAAATTTAACTCTAAGCTTCTTAAGTTTTCCTTTCTTCTTCCATGCCCTTTTCTCTAGCTCTCTCCCTCTTCTTTCTTCTCTCTTCTCTCTTTCTTTCTTTCTTTCTCTCCTTCTTTCTTTCTCTCCTTTCTTTCTCTCTTTCTTTCTTTCTCTCTTTCTTTCTTTCTTTCTTTCTCTCCTTCTTTCTTTCTCTCCTTTCTTTCTTTGGTTGCTTAAGAGTTCTCATCACTCACATAACCTCCCTATTTATAGCCAACTTCTTGGTTCAAGTACCCATTTAATTAGCTCATCTAGTTATGCCATTGGAATGGCTATCAAAACTTAAGGTGGTGACTCATTACCTTACAATTACTACTAGTGGTGACTCACCCTTTTAAAACTAATCTTCACCATTGATCATAGATTCCAATGATGACTCACCTTTCTTTCAACAATCACAACCTCACACACTTCACCACCTTTCTTTCACCAATCACAAATTCACACACAAACCACCTTTCTTTAACCAATCACAAGCTCACACACTTCACCACCTTTCTTTCACCAATCACAAATTCACACACAAACCACCTTTCTTTCACCAATCACAAGCTCACACATGTACATTTCACCACCATTCTTTCACCAATCACAAATTCACACACAGACCATCTAAAAACATCCAAGTGTAGGATTTGCCTTATTTGCATCTAGCCATCAAACATATATGTATATGTTTATATACATATGTTTTTCCTTTATTTATTTAGTTGGGCTTTTCACTCATTTAAAACATCTCTTTACTTGGGCTAAAAAAATGTAATCCAAAGTTAAGTATCTAGCCCATTCTAAAGCCCATAACTAAATTTATTTTATTATTATATATATATTTTTTTAGGGATATTACACGTATAAACTCATCAAGACACATCAGAACTGTGACCATCAACTTCAATCCCCTCCTATGATGGTTTTCATACCAAAAGGACAAAAAAAGTCATTGACCACATACAACTTCATATTAGCTTGATGATCAGCGTAAAGAACTTTTCCAGTTCCCACAAAATTATGACACTCGGACCACCAAATTTAGGATTAAACATTAAATCCAAAAAACTTAAACCTTCATCTTTATCAAAGAACTCACCAACATTCTCACAAGGATTATCAACATAATCACCCACAAATTCAAACAATTTTTCTAATATGAAATCATCATAATCATTAGGATAAGCATAAGTCTTCTCACTGGTAACCTCACCTTGAAGAGAAGACTCAGTAAAACACATAGGATCATCATAATCACCAAATTCAAGAACCTTAATTTGTAGCTATGAGTTGAATCAACTTCTATTTCATAGCCAGGTACCAATAATGCCTTCAGGAAGCAAATTCTAAAAGCATCTCCAACAAAGGTAGCAAACACATTTGCTAGCTCAATTGGATGTGCCACATTGGAAAATTTTACTCCAATAGCATCATCAAATGCACTTTTCAAATTGGAGCCCAAGGTCAACTCTTCAAATTTGATGAGTAAAGTTGGCTCTTCAAACATTAATATATTCATTTTTAATTTAATAAAAGCTTAAAATTAAATGAAATAATAATTTTTTTGAAACAAGAAATCATAATAAAAGAATAATTTTGAAGAGCTTGTTGGAGTTTATAATTTTAAAGTAGCAAATTTTGCTCTTCAAATTACCACATAGGTAAGAAAAGTAAGATTTGAAGAGCCAAATTTTCTTCTTCTTTTGGAGATGCTCTAACAATCACATTTTAAAGAGTTTTCTACAATTTTCTTCTCTTTCGAAGTCACTCTCATCGAGCCGTAATAATCACTGCATAGATTCTTAAATTTAGATTTGCATTTTAATTTGAATTTCAAATTTATGAATTTAAAAAAATTACAACTTTTTCTTAAAAAATTAAATACGTAAAAACAGAGGCTGCATGATTCGCAAGACATGTCTATTGATTGATCGTATGGCTAATCATAGGGCGTGTCTTGCCGATAGAACCGCGCAGCTGCAACGTCATTTGAAAAAAAAACAATAGTTTTAAGCCACCCTATGTGGCTTACAAATAAAATCTTGTATTTTTTCCTTAAATACATTATTTTTTGAAGGCTTTGGTATAGCTAATTAATATATCATTACTACCATGATGAAACATAGTTATGCGCTAGCTAATACAAGGAAACTGCAACTGATGAAATTTATTAATTTATGCCTTTCTATTAAAATTCATTAAACTCCATATTGAATACACATCCTAATAGTTCATCAAACAAAGCATGTATGGCAGAGTATGATATGGATTGGAGTAAATTTATGCACAAAAAAAACAAAGATAATTAAAGTGGGTTTATGGAGGAACTCGTGACCTCAAGAAACAATAAACCTAATTGAGGAGTCTTTGACATCTAGGATCATTCATTTAGTAGACACCTTAATAGGTGTTTAATACAACCAATATCTCTAGAAATAAGTAAGCAACATCTTAGTAACTAGCAACTACACCATCACACGTTAAAAGCAAGATCAAAACCATCTCACTTATCCTACTTATTAGCCCACAGCTCTATCCTAACTTATATTTATCTAAAGACCTAGTCAACATAATAGATCTCTAAATAATTAAAACAAAATAAAAACATGACTTAAAAATAATAGAAATTTAGGATTAAATACCTAGTTTCAATACTTTTTTAGAAAATCAGTTTTACTTATAATTTTTAGGTTTGACTACTAACTAATGAACTTGATTTTTAGAATAGGTCACAAATTTATAGCCCATTTGTTTTGGGCTTTATTTGTTTGACAAAATTGCCCTTTTACTGTCTTTTTGCCCATATATGATAGGTCTTAAATAAAATTTATAAAGTTTTGATAAAATTGTCCTTAATACTTTTATATTGTCTTGAAAATTAGTTAATATAGTCTCAACTTCAATTTTAGTTGTGACTGTACAACACTCAATTTCAAATTTGGTAGTGACTGAATGGTAGTCATAGCTAAATTGTGACTGAATTAAAATTTTTTAGAGAGAAATTGTATTACAATATAGTATAAATATAGGTCAAAACAATACTTTTACTCAAAATAATACTTACTATAATGGTGGGAGTTGTCTTGTTCAACTTACCAAGACAATTAAAACTAAATGGTAAGACAGTCACAGTTAAGATATGATTGGATTAATTTTTTTAGTTTATACAATATACTATAAACTAATATAATAGTTTGAATGTAATATATATATATATATATATATATTTATTTATTGTAGTGGCATGTGATGTAATATTTGTGAATTATAGTGCCATTTACTATAATATTCTGTTTGACTTTTCAACTAGTAGCTAATCTAAAATGCTATTAAATTTTGGTATTCAAACTAAAAAATCATTGAAATTTCGTATTTTAAGTCAATTAACCTTAAAAATAACCATTCCAACCACATGTAACGGAGTACCATATGTATATCTTAATTAAAGACTTATTCAAGGCCGGCCTTGAGGTGGGGCACGGAGGGTGACGGCCCAGGGTCAAAAAAATGGGGGGCTGATAAATTATATATGTGTGTGTGTGTGTATTATATGTTAATGTTTTCAAAATATAAAATAGGCCACCAACGGTTGGCTGTATGATTGAAAACTAGTTTGTGCCTTTTGGTATGAAGCAAGGTATCCTTTGGTGATTTAAACTTCTGAAACTTTTGAGAAAGGTTGTAATCAGTTCAGTTATGAATCTATGGCTTTAAAGTCACAATCTTTCAAGAAAAGATATGATTCTTATGAAGAGGTACCTCTTGTTTAAAAGGTATAACCCATTTGAATTAATTCAAATGAATGGCTGCCATACCAATTCATAAAGGGTACTTGATGCTCTATAAATAGAGGGATTTTCTGCAAAGAAAAGATACTGAAATCTAATATTCTTATCCTCTATCATTTTACTACAAACTATAGAATTAAAAACTAATTTCTGCAGTTTTAGTTCTTAATTAATCTTGAGCCTTTCTTGTTTATCTCTCAGGGTGTTTGGTTTGTTTTTGGTTGTGCAAGACATCAACAAACACATAGTGTTTTCACTAGGCTTCATTGTATCCACAAGGCTTATTTGCATATCCCTTTTGCGCACTGATTGTGGGGACAAATAAAGTCTGAAAGAAAGCGAATTTATTCGTGCCTTGAAGCAAGTTTTCTTTCATCCTTTTTGGCAGCCACAACTCACAAGTTTTCCAACATTATATATATGCTATATGTATATATTATATATTGAAAAAAACTAATATAGCATTTTTATTTTTTTTGGTCATGCAATAGCGTCTATTATAGTCATATAGGCCAATTTTACAACTTTAAAAGCCCAATTCCCAATCCAAAATATCAGTTCTACTTTACAGTGAATTCTCTCTCTCTCTCTCTCTCTCTCTCTCTCTCTCTCTCTCTCTCTCTCTCTCTCACTGCGACAATCTCAATTCATCTTCTCCTTGAGTCCTTCTCCCTCTCAATCTCTTAGTCTTAAATTGTTATTTCTCTCTAAGTCTCTCTTTGACTCTCTCTCACTCTCAATCTCTAAATCTAATTAGAAATTTGGGAAAATTTGTTAGTATGGGCCGTATGGCTTCAGTTTTTCTAATTTTATTTACATACTATTACTTTGAACTCATGTATGGCATTATTTTTACATATGTGATGATTCTAGTTAAACTTAATCGATTTGGGATTGTTTCATTCTCAAACTAATATAGCCATTTTGTCATACTTTATTTCTGGATGTTTTGAAATAATAGTTTTAAATGGTTAGTCTTTTGTAAAATTGATTTTCTTGGTGCTTAACATATTGCTTTGAGTATATTTAATATGGTAGTATTACATATCTTTTGTACGTTATGCAAATAAAATATTAGTTTGTAATTACTATAGCTAATGTATTTGACCGTTACTATAGCTTCAAGTTCATCATCATATAATTGTAATCATATGAATAGCTTTGGGTTCATCATTATTTTTAAAATCTATTAATAGCTTTTATTTATTCATTCAATTTGGCTATTAATTTGTTATTGTGTAACGTTAACTTCCTTTTGTATGTTACAATTTTCTTTCATCTTTATAATATTATTTGTTCACTTATTTATTGTCTAACCTTACATTATTTTGCATTGTTCAAATATTATCTATTTAATCATATATTTAATTTATTGTTTCTTTTATGTAATATTTTAAATATATATTATATGCTTAACACGCATAAATAAAATAATGAAGGGCTTGAAGTTCCTCATTTTTATGTTGTATTTAACTCAAGCATATTGACTCTTGGAACTTGAAGTTTCCATTATTTTTCTAAGAACCTGAAGTTCTAAATTAGATAAACATATTTGAACTTGAAGTTTCGAATGTGTATTGAGATATATTAATATGAACCAGAAGTTCATGGATCCCAACATAATAAACCTGAAGTTCATTAACCCCAATAAGAACCTGAAGTTCCTTGATCCAAATAAGGGTGTTAAGTTTCCAATACCTATTTGAGAACCAAAGTTCTAATGGGGACCAAAATTTTGAACCTAAAGTTTCAAATATAAAATAAATGAACCTAAAGTTATGGATCATAATATTATGAACTCGAAGTTTCATAATTACTATGATTATTTTATATAAATTTTCTTATGCAATTTTTAATATTAGTGTTATTTTAATTCTGTTTATGTTTCCACAACTCATTCAATATTATTGTACACAGTAAATTATATGATTATTCAGACATAAAAGAGATAAGGCCTGAAATTCTTTATTCTCAATATTACAAAGACATGAAGTTCCTTGACTTTAATTATTTAAATGAGGGCCTGAAGTTCCTCCATCTTTTATATGCAAATTAAGACCTGAAGTTTCTTGATTGATTTTTTTCGAAAACTAGAAATTTCCATTATTTATTATAAGAGTAATGTTTAATATTTTCTACTTTAATTTCATTATTCTATTTAATTCCCTGTTTTATTTATTAGATTTATATTATTCTTTCATATGGACTTACAACCTCTAACATCGAAACTGCAGCTTCGAGTATGAATATGACCTTGATCTTTAATTTAAATTCTAACTATGTTAGCCTTAAATCTGAAGCTTTGAGTAAATTATATTTTGCCTGAAATTCAAAATATATGAATCTTGTTAAGAACCAGAAGTTCTAACATGGTATAGCTAAAAGAAATAAGATCTTGAAGTCCAAATATGAACTTGAAGTTCAAAGCCCAATTATTTTAGAATCGGAAGTTTTACATTATTTAAGTCCATCTTCTAATTCTGAACCTGAAGTTTCATAAATATGTTTATATGGACCTGATGTTCATCAAAACTTACCCAAAATTTGAAGTCTTGGGAATTCATGAAAATCTATATATTAATATGAGTATGATATTCGTATTTTGCCATTATATATTGATAGAACCTGAAGTTCACATCTATATTTTTATTATTGTTGAGAATTAATAAATTAAGTTTTTTTTTTCAATATCACTTATGACTTCCGAGCTTGGAATGCAATCGGGCTTAATCTTTTTATGCACTGCACCATATGGATATTAAATTATTAATTAATATATTCTCTATATCATGGCTTATGTGTACTAGTTGATTATATAATTTCTTTACATAAAACCTGAAGTTCTAAATCTTTGATCTATACTTTATGATTTCTATCACGGAATGACAAGATCAAACTTATAAGGAAATTGATCATAGTCTAAAGTATACAACTCGAAGTTCTTTATTCCTTGGTTTTATTCAAAACCTGAGAAATTTAAAGTTCATGAAAATTAGAATTAGAACTTGTATTTCTACATGACATGAGCAAATCAGAACTTGAAGTCCCTTGATTTTCATGCTTTATGTTATAGGATCAAATTGAACGAAAAGCTCTTTGATCCATCATTCTATTTATAACTAAAATTTTTCACAACTGAATAATCTTCCTTATGAACCTGAAGTTCTTGATCAAGTGTAGATTAAGCCAAAAGTCTTTATTCATATGTTTCATTAGATCCTGTAGTTCTATGCTTTAACAAAATTTAAGAACCTGAAATTCTGCCTATATTTTCTATAGGAAGTTGAAGTTCCATGGCTTTGAATGAACATGAAGTTTCAAAGCTTCACTTTAGAACATGATGGCCTATATCATATTTGTTCTTTGAATTTTATTTTATTTTAAAACATTTATTATTATTATTATCTTTCATTACAACCTCCTTGTCTAAATATTTATTTATTTATTTTTGTTCCTTGTATTACTTTCTCATTTTCTATCTTATTTTACTTACTGATTATTTCATTCTAACCTGAAGTTAGATGCTGAAATAAATTTTTTGAAACCAGAAGTTTCATGACCATATATATGTACAAGTGAAATACAAACTTAATTAAATTTTGTCTTTGTGTAACCTGAACTTATATAATTACGAGTTTGTATAATCACTCACTTTATTTATTTTTATATATGCAAATATGAACATTTCCCGCCGTTAGGGGGAGAAATGACCGTTGCTGAAGAATGACATGAAATAGCATAATTTGCCTATACTTTTGTATTATCAAGTATTTTTCATACCATTCAATATGAGAATGAGATATGAAAGATAATGCAAATCTCAAAGTTTTCTATTTGAAAGCTAGATGCATATATATGCAATGAAACTGTAAAACCGCATTTGCAAGCTATAAATATGCCTACATAGATTGATGCCCTAGCAGGACAATTAATAAATTTGACAGCAAATGATTTATTTGTTGCACGCCTGAAGCGTTACAAACATATAGGTTCCAAAATTTAGCTCACCAATGTGGAGAAGTATATGAAATTTTCCACATGAGCCCAATTAAATAAATCTACATTCTCAACACAAGTCATCTTAGAAGAGATGATAATCCCTGAAGAGACTATGAAGCCCCAGAAGAGACATGGGTACCAGATAAGAAAGATATATTTATATCTAATGCATGCAAAAAGAGAATTGTAAGATCGTTGATATATTGATGATTTAATCTATTTATAGTAGCTACGAATCATCAAGGGCTATAATCATGTGGAATCACGTTTACTATAAATGTCGACATAATTAAAGTATTGGTCAAACTGAAAAGAGGCAATCCCAGTAGAATTTAATATTTTTAAAACGTGGGATTATTGGACCTATAGTTCAAACACTGATATTAAATATGTTAAACCCTGAAGGTTACAATGAGTGTTTGAAATGATGTGAATATAATCATTATATGGCACATGCAAAGTTTCTCTAAAAAAACTTGGAATTATGATTTTCTCTCCTGTTATAGATGCAACCACGTCTAGTAAAATCTAACGTGTTCACTGCATATAGAGATTACATACCATATGAAAATCTTTAAAGATTATGAATGCCTAAAGCACATCGCCAGAAGCAATTTCTTAAGAGATATATGCTTGTCAATCAACTTGAGATTATAATCAATTATGAAGAAATTTCTTCTCCAATCATAGATGCTGCCACATTTCTACAAGCACAGTTATTATATCAATGTGAAATTTATGGAATGTTGCATATATATGGAGATTTAGGTATGCAAATCTTTAAAGAATAAGCACATCCTAATGTAGTTAAAGTGCCTTAAACATATTATTTTCTTGATGCAAATACCTATAGGATATGACGGAAACAAAATATTTTCTCGGCCTGTAGATCGAGCATTGTGCAAATGGAATTTTTGTCCATCAGTCAACATATATTGATTTTAATATGGATAAAGCACATACATTAAGCACTCCAATGGTTGTTTGGTCTTTTGACGCTGAGAAATATTCATTTCATTCTAAAGAGGATTACGAAAAGATCCTTGGCCCAGAAGTGCCATATCTTGGTGCAATTGGTGCCTTATTCAATTAGCACAATGCAGTAGACCAAATATATTTTTGTTGTGGTGTCATATATGATAAGTATACATCCCTTGATAGTCTAGAGGCCATGTTCACACAAGCATTGTCACTTTCTAGAAGATGGCATATGAAATATCATTATTTGCTGGTTTATTTAGCCAGTCAAGTTAATGCTTGTTGTTATCAGGGGGAGCATCCAGCTATTTTGTGGGCTGTACTCTTTTTCCTTCGTCCAGGTTTTATCCCATTGGGTTTTTCTGGCAAGGTTTTAATGAGGTAGCTATATCGAATATTAAGCGCATCCAACACTGCAATAATGATCTTTCAAATTGTTGTACTCTTTTTCCTTCACTTTGATTTTATCCCACTAGGTTTTTCAAATAAGGTTTTAACGAGGCAACATTCATTAAAGAACTTATATCAACATCAGGGGGAGCGTGCCATCAAACAAAGTGATCACATTGTACTCTTTTCCTTTCGTTCAAAGTTTTTGTCCCATTGGGTTTTTCTGACAAAGTTTTAATGAGACACTGTCGCGACTCGCCATATGTATCAAAAATACATGAATATTGTATTCTTTTCTTTATCTAGTCTTTTTCCCATAGGGTTTTAGCTAGTATAGTTTTTAATGAGGCAACTATCATTGATTTGTGGACATCCAAGGGGGAGTGTTATAAATATATGGTTTAATGTGGATAACCACCATAATGTTCATAAGTTACAAATTTCAATGGTTTGTAACCTATGCTTTAATGATCACATTTAGGGATTTGTAACCTATATTTTATAGGCATTAGTACATTGTCTCTATCACTTGTAAGCCTATAAATAGGCAGCCTAATGAGAAGAATAGAACATTCTGATTTCTCCATAATTCTCTCCTATGCTCTCTCTTTATTTTCTTCAGTATTATGACAGTAATTGATTTATTCTTAATGCAAGTATTAATCTATTATTTTCAAAAGCAAAAGTTTTTTTTTTTTTGTACATGTTATGGGCCCATTTCAAATTTTCGCCTAGGCCTTTCAAAAGTCAATGCCGGCACTAGACTTATTCGATCCTTTTAATGTAGATTTGGAGAAGCAAATGCTAAAAACTGAGGATCTTTTTCCAATAAAGCCATTTGCTTTTCCTCCGAGGTCACCCATGCTTCAATGCCCTTACCCCATTGTGTTTCAACTAACACTGTGACATTCCTAAACGCAAGTCCAACTTTCCCCATGACCCCTGTCCAAAACGGCCTCCCCCATCCAAAATCCATTTCTTTAAGAATACGAGTCCAGCTTGAGATAACATAAACCTCTGATTCTAAGGAACTCATATCCTCTAGCATTTTAAGGCTAGCAAAAATTCCTTCGTGCCCCTCTACGCCTTTTAGTGTCTCCAAGTAATCACTGTTAAATTTCTTGAGAGATTTATTTAACATATTCACCAAATCACACAACTCATCAGTATCTGTTGTCTCGTCAGCTATCGTAGGTCCCCACCAAAAGACATTTCCAATGACATCGGATGACATTTGTGACTTCATTTGTGGCCTCATGTTCATTGCATGCAGTAGTATGGAAGTCTTCGGTAAACCTGTAACAATAACGTTACAGTTACTAAATTTTCTTCACATAAAAATTCATACTAAATTTACTTCATATATAAAGTACCTATTAAATAAAAACTTCAGTTAATTAATTACTTGGTAGATCTAGTACGTCAGTGTAACAATATAATCTAGGGATGCAACTCGAGCCAGGCCAACCTGAACCTGCCAACCCCAACCCGACCTTTGAACCCTATACTAAACAATATATGTTTATATATACCCTATACCATATATTATAAACCCTATACTCTAAACCTTATACCCTATACCCTAAACTATATACTAAAACTATTACTAGAAATTATAGTTCATTATATAATATACATATATATATATTATAGATTAATATATTATATATATAGTTTATTTACATATAAATTATATATAAATTCCTTAATTTAAATTCATTATCATGTGCAACCCAAAGGCAACTCAAGTCCAACCTGAGTTAAGGTTGGGTTAGGAGTGGTTCACTTATTTGCAACCCGCCCTCAACCCGAATCTAACAATTAACGTGTGGGTTGAGTTTGGGTTGACCTTCCAACCCACTTGAATTGCACCCCTAATATAATCACCTGATAATGCTTGGGAAGCAGCCATGGCATGTTTCCAAAGGAAACATGAGAGCGCCTAAACACGTGTTGGTTTTGGCACGTGTTCCCCTGTGGCTTTAGCACGTAAGGTTTCTATGGCTTCAGCATCAAACACAAATCTCCGTGTAACATAATTATCCTCCTTGAACCACAAGTTATCCACTAAATCCAGATACTTCTGGGGCAACGATTCTCTTGGTGGAAAAGTTGATGAGGCTTGGGAGAGATTAGGGAGTATAATTTGTTCGTGAGACCCACGAAAAATGGAAACCCAAGAATTGAGGAAAGTATTAGACGTTTCCACATCAAATATCTTGTGAGAAAAAGAAACGCCAAGTGCTATTCCACCGCAAGCGAAAAGGTTCACTTGAATAGCGAATAAGGGTAGCTTCTCAGAATCATCAGTTTCCTTGTGGAGTGGATGGAATGGAGTGAACTGGTTCAACAAATCAATTTCTTTATGGTTAAGAAACTCAAGCATTTGACACTCAACTCGGGTTTCAAGGTATGGAACACCCGCGTCAAAATCATTGATATAAAGGTTATTTTTAACCCGTCCAGAAAATGGGTAGTACAGATTGAGGGTCTGTACGAGGGAATTTTTCAAGTGGGTTAAGGTTTGAGAGACATTGAAGTTTGGATCAATAATGGGATAGAAAAACAACATTGGAACATAAGTCATGGGAGTGATCTGATCAATGATGGAAAGTTTGTGAGGTTTTAGTTGGTGAAGTGAAGAGGATGTGGGTTTGATGGTATGTCTGGAAATAATACTGACCTCCATTTTCACCAATTTGCTAATGAACTATACAATCAAATGCTATATATGTATTTATAAGAAAATTTGTTGGATGAATTGAGCTGATGCATTTGGTGGGGCTGATATATATATATATATATATATATATATATATAGAAAAATGTACATGCAATATTAATTAAAAATCCAAACTACACGTAAACAAGTTAATTCGAAGAAACCAATGACCAATCCAGTCTGTTGTATTAAAAAACAGCAATACAGAGGCTAGGAAGTTGACGATGTTGTATAGTGTATACTAAGCACGGCAGAGAATAAAAAGGAACTGATCATTTATTTCAAGGTAGGTTGTGAGTTCTTTCTTTGTGACAGAAATTGTGGGCATTAGGCTTTCATCCCCTTTTGTTTTTCTTCGGCCACTTTTCCTTAATTAGTTATACCTAGGGTTGCATGAATGGGAGGATATTTGATACTTTTTAATTGAATTAGATTAGATTAGGTGCCTAAAAATATTAGGGTACTTAATGTAATTGTAATTGTAGTTGTACCTAGTAATAGGTTTAGATTGAAGCTTAAAAGCTTCAATGTTAGAATATGATGTACTAGTTTTAGATTTTTTTATTCATTTATTGTGAGACCTTGAAAATTTTTTATATTTTTCATTTTTATTGTTTCTTTTTTTTTTAATTTAATTTGCTTAATCTTTTTTTTTAATACCCCTTTTTATTTTAAATTCTCTTTCTTTAAGAAAAGAGATTTTTTTTTATAAGTCCATTTGGACACTTATACTGCTCATTAAACCCAAACACGGAAACAAAAAGTCTTACCGGCCCACTTTTTAAAAACTTAATACATGCATAACAAAAACCATTATAAAGAGCTTAAATTACACCTCTGCCACCGCACATTTGGCTGTCTTTCTTACTTTTATATATGATAACTAGCTGCCAGCCTGCCATATATCTTTTTTTTCCCTTCTTTTTTTTCCTTGCTGAAACCATCTTCTATATAACTAACAACTGTCATTTGCATGTCTTTCATTTTTTGCAGCCATTTGTTGTTACTTTGAGCTATTGTATTAAATTCATTTATCTCATTTATCTTTAAAAAAAAATTAATTAATTCTAAGTTTAGTTCTTTTTTTTTTGGCAAAAGAATACATGAGTTTAGTTGCTTCATTGTTACTTTCAATAATGGCAATTAGTAATAGCTTTTGTGATTTTTGCAATGCAGTTGGAGGTTACTAACAAAAAATAACAATTAGAGTCCTACTTACATTTTTTTTTTCAAGTTAATAATTGACCAAAAAAAAAACCTTACATATTAGTTTACTCACAAAATAGTAATAATTACAGTCACATATATTATTACTGAGAAGCAGTAACAACCATATCCTCACTCACAACCATAACCCCTCTAACTAGCCCCACTTACATATTGTTACTTACAAGCAATAACAATTATAGTCTCACTTACATATTGTTACTGACAAGCAATAACAACCATAGCGNACTTACATATTGTTACTTACAAGCAATAACAATTATAGTCTCACTTACATATTGTTACTGACAAGCAATAACAACCATAGCGTTACTTACATATTGTTACTGACAAGCAGTAACAATCATAGCTTATTTACATATTGTTATTAATAAGTAGTAACAATCACAACCTTACCTACATATTGTTACTGACACACAGTAACAATCATAGCCCCCACTTATATATTGTTATTGACAAGCAGTAACAATAATAACCTTACTTACATTTTCAATTCTATGTTAAAAAAATATTAGAAAGCCTTACACTTTAAACAAATTAGTATGAAACAAGCATAAAATCCACACTCACATATTGCTACTGTCAGACAATAACAGTTAAAATAGTTACTATTAAACAGTAACACATAATTTAATATGATACTCAGTTCCATAATCCTCCAAATAAAAAAAAACAATCAGACTACACCTAAACTAATACAATTAA
>QANT01000658.1:0-18430 GCA_003254885.1 Purshia tridentata
TATATATATATATATTATAAGCCATACAAACCAGAGAGCGTACTTGAGCTCTAGGCCCAGTTTCTGAAAATGAAGAAGCCATGGATTCATCAACCCACTGCAGCTACTAGTATTGTCGTGGCACTTGATTTATTACAAGAGAGTTGATGTGGCAAGTGTTGAACCACTGAATTTGTTTCATGCTCGTACAAATTTGTTTATGAATAATGGTAAGGATTTAAAATTTGTAAATGAGTTTATTCTAATTGTAAATGCTTTTTTATTTTTAAAGGAAATAAAATGGTTCCAATCTGAGTATATAAAAAAGAATTTATATCTTCAACCAATTATATAAATAACGAAACATTCCAATTAAAGAAAGCTTTGATAAAAACAAAAGAAAGAAATTTATATTTGGCCATGGTTTTTATTTTTTCTTTCTTGCTTAATCGCAATTATTCTATAAATTATAATTAATCACACGCACCCAGAATAATAAACCAGCTGAACAATTAATCAACCAAATACTCTCCATTCCATTATCGAAGGGTCTCACGTACATATATCAATCACATACATACGGATCCATATATTACTCTTTTTAACTTTTTTCTTTTTAAAACAAAGTGATTAACTATTGTCTAATCTATAACAATTAACACGACGGCGTCACAGAAAATCGAAGTAATTAATCAATGAAATCTCTCATTATGCGACCATAAGCGGTGGAAATCCTAACGACGGGTACGGAGATAACGGCGACAGAGGCGGAACGTTAAAAATCCCCTTCACATCAGAGTCCCAAATCGTCGTCCAACTGGACGGCGTCAACGGAATATCCCGTATATAACTAACGGCCTCTTCAGATTCCGTCAGCCTCTCCTTCTTCACCACCACCACCGGTTTCACTTCCTCTCTATCTTCCTCATTACGACGTCGTTTTCTCTCGACGGCAGCTGCCTTCGGCGGCTCGGAGGAGGCCTTGCCGGCTTCGAGAGGGAAATTAAGGATCGCCTTGGAACCGCGGAGCTTGAAGGCTGCTCGGTCGTAGGCCTTGGCGGCTTCGATAGCAGTGTCGAAGGTCCCGAGCCAGACCCGAGAGCCTCTCCGGTTCGGGTCTCGGATCTCGGCCGCGTACTTGCCCCACGGCCTTTGACGGACTCCTCGGTAATGCTTCTTCTTCCCCTCATCGGAAGTGGTCGTCGTTTTCTGGACAAGCGGGTTTGGGTTTGAGTCTGAGTTTGTGAATTGGATCCACCCGGTCATGTTTGGGAGCGAGATCGTGAGCGAGGGTTTTCGTCTTGTACTGAGCGGTTTGGGAGGTGTTTGGCTGGAAATCTGGGGAACCGGTTCGAATTCAAAGAAGTTATGATCAGTAACTTGAGCTGGCTTGGAATCGAACTCGAACGAGTTTTGCGAGGTGAAATCGGAGGGTTTTGGGGTTGTGAGGTCGATGAGTTGAGGTTTGGATTCGAATTGGAGAAAATCAGCTGAGCTGAACTCGAAGAGTTCACTGTAGTCAGATATTTCAATGGAGGAGGAGGAGGAGGATTGAGAGTGAGCGGCGGAGGAGAGCTCGGAAATGACGGAATTGCCCTGAGAAGGCCATTCAGTTTGGGGAAAACTGGAGGAGGAGGCGGAGTCGGAGAGGTCAGTGAGAGAGGTGTTGTTGGCGAAGGGCGAGAACTCGCCGAGAAGGTGGTTCTTGATGAGTTGGAGCGCCGAGAACTGGTCTAAACTCGCCATATCTGAGCTCAAAGCCATATATGAACAAGTAAGTAAATTTTTGAAAATTTGGGAGATAATAGAAATTAGAGAGGGAGAGGTTGAAATGTTTGAGAGTGGAAGTTGGGAGTGGAATGGAGAGGAAGAAGGTATTTATATATACAATTGGAGTTGAGAGAGAGAAGGAATTAAAGGAAAGAAGGGACGACTTTCATGCTCAGCTTCCTCTCAGAGCACATGAGAGGAACCATCCTTTTACTTTTTCTCTCCCATCCATGGCCCATCTGCTCCTATAAACTACAAGCTTCTACGTAATGTTTCGTAATAATTCTCCTTCCACTCCCCACCGTTGGATCATTCTTGACAAATCCTCATCATGATTGTCATCAACCCATTTTAACGGGGCGCTTAAAATTTTGACCTAAAGTGAAAACAATTTTATTTCTTATGAAATTGGGAGTTTCGTATGCAAAAAATTTACTCTACAGACATTATATGTGATACACACACCTGCTTTTGACCGTTAGATGTTGATATATTTCATTATTTTCTTTTAATATATATTTTTCACTCAACTGTCGTGTTAACTATCTCTTTAACCACTTCAATTATTTCTTCAACCATTTCTCGCTCAACCATCTTTTCGACCAACTCAACTACGAGGACTTCAATATCAATATTTCCAATTTAAATCGATCTTTTACTACAACTCTAAATAATTAAAATTGTTAAGTTTTGAGTATATGAGAATTGTTGAGCTTACATAAAAAAGATCACTTTCATGTCATGGAATTCATCTTCATCTCGTTTGTCGTCTTCTACACGACTGTAGCTAATTTTAAGGATTTTGGTAAGCAGTGCTTTATTTCCTGGACGCTTCTGAAAAGTGCATCTCTCGAGTAAAGAAGTATAATATTACAATTAGCTTATTGTAATGATCATTGATCACCATAATCTAATCTATAGAAAGAAGTCGTGTGGGGCTCTAAAGACAAAACAAAACCAATCAATATTAATTAGCTTTGGATTTGGTCATCTTCCAAGCTTAATTTTTATGAAGCTCTCTTTTTTAATTGGAGCTACCCTTTTAATTTAAGATTAAATCATTCTAGAAAATAAACTAATTAATTGACATTAACGTGCAAGCAATTAAGCAAGTAAATTAAGGAATGGATCTCTCTTAATGTCGTTTTTGTTCCAGAAACAAATAGATTTCACATCTTCAACTGAAAGGTTCTTCTTTTTGTTTATTTTATTGTTATGCTATTCATGTCATGACTTGAATTATACTTCATCGCGTATACAAAAGTTATGAACACTTCCCTCACAAACTTTATTTACCGAGTAAAAGACTGAAAGCTTCTAAAGACGTTCTTATATTTTTATAACATTTTTTATATTTCATTCTAGAGATGGAAGTGTGAACTATATGATAATTCTAATTCTACTCTTTGCTTTTGCAGTACTACAAAGTCTGAACATGGTTTACAATTAGTTTTGTTCATACCTGTTTCTGTACGTTGTTCTAATGTCAATGCTAATTTTTCTTCTTGTGATGTACAGAATCTATTTTTTTGACCAAAATGTACAAATAAATTCTATTTATTAATGTTTTTGGGAAGAAGTAACATTTGATTTGCTTCAGTTGTGTAAGTTTTGAAAGTGCTTCTTAGAAGAAAATAGAAAAAAGAAAAAGAAATTAAAGAGGGGTGCTGACTAGTATTATAGTAATTTGATAAAAGTCTATTGGTTATCAATCATTCATAGGTATAGAATCGAACCCTTTCTTTATCAAGAGTTAATAGCCATGCAATTGGAATATTTGATTATAACGTTCTAGCGTTAAATGCATTGTACTACATTTTCAATGCACTTGGAAACTGCACAACGAACTCTGTCACATCTTACATTTGCTATTATATTACAGGATATCTCAAAACAAAAAGTTTTCAATACAGAACAAAAAAATACGAGAATAATACAGTGTGTAAATAATGTATTTGTGACAATTCGATCGTGTACAATGTATTGTGACAATTCGACTGCTCTTTTATATCCAACATTAATCAAGTACGTATCTACTTGTCGAATTCGAAAAGACCTAATAAGGACACTCATTAAGACCAAAAAAAGGGAAATATATAAGAGGGTATTGTCCTACATTTTCAATGCAATCGGAAACTTTTAACATGTATAGTAAGATTCCAATCTTGCACAATGAACTCAGTCAAATATTACATTTGCTTTTGTATTAGCTAGAGCATATCCTAAAGAAAAAAAAATTCTAATGCGCGTCCAAACAAAAAATACGAGAATAATATAAAATGTGAACAATATATTAATAGTGACAATTCAACCCTTTTTTACATTCAATTTTAATTAAGTACGTAAAATCTGAAAAGAGCTCTAATAAATACACAAATTAGGAATTTAGGACAAAGAAAGAGAAAGAAGAGGGTATTAAAAAAGGTAATTAAATGCCAAATGAATAAGATTGAAAAAAAATATACATATATATATATGTATATACGGTGTTGTCAGGTAGAAATAAAAAGACAAACGAAATTAAAAAATATAAATGTTAGTTTGACCCGACCCAATCTAAAGCCTCAACAAGCTTTAATGAGGTAGGGTCATGGGTCAATGGATGGAAGTGAACGAAAAATGGGAACAAGTCAAGCATTGCAGTTTATTATATAAATAAGATTCCTAGGTCTCCCAAAGACTAACCCAGCTCTCAACAACTCATTGTTTAATGGATTCATGGAATAATTTACAGACAAAACACTGAGCTGTAGCTAGCAACTGATAGTAGGAGCTGTAGCTTACTAAGTCCAGGAGTTTGCCAAGTCTATCTCTTTTTTAACACAAGGAGGATAGGAACAACATCAACAACATAATTCATGTACCTGATCATCATCCTTACCCAGTCTTATAAATCTCAGGCCAGCAAAATACTCATAAAATAATGTATATATATCGGCACGTGTGTATATCTATTTATAGAATAATATTATTTCTTCAGACCGTCTCAATGTTCTTGACAAAATTTGGGTGGTATAAACTTTATAATCGATTCCTAATCAATTACTTAATCAACTCCTACGTACTATTACATCATCAAATGCTAATCAAAGACTAATCAAGTCTTTACTGCATAATCAACTCCTAATCCCATGCATGATCAGAAATCAATTTGCATTTGTAATTGGTCAAACTTTCCAATTCTAGGGACCGGCCAATAGCTTTCCGAGTGGACCAAGATTTTAAGGTGTGATTTGATTAGAAGGGATGGAAGTAAAACATTGAACATTTCGTTGATTGAAACTGCACTGTGATATGTACCTGTGCTGAACAAGGCATGTGATGATCAAAGACAGATCAAAAACAGAACACATGTGATGATCCACTGTGTGAAACAGATTACTGGATGTGCAAAACTAATAGGATTTATTTATTTTTAATCAGTAATCAGTAATTCCCTTGGAAATGAAATTTTGGGAATGACATGATTCTGTTTATGGAAACCATGATTTATTTTTCTTTTCCTCTCTTTTAATTTCCATCAAGTATTTTTTTTACATAAAAGTTATGAATAACTGCAAGATCTTCCATTTTCAGAATTCAGTGTCTTAGGACTTAGATTAAGGATTTTACTTCTTTCTAGACTGCTGGTGTGCGTGTGTCTGTGTGTTAATGTTTACAACCTGTGGCATTGTTTGCTTTGAAGACTCTTAGAAATGTGTTTGATTAATGTTTTGAATTTACATGCTGTAAACAAAATTTGATAGCAGGATCTGTCAGTTCCAGTGAGGGTTTTGTGAGTGTGGTATACATTAATTATATCATACATGCATTTACCCACTTAATTTGTATGCCTTTTAAATGATCAACAGTTTTACCATGCTTATTTCTCAAATATTGATATCTATTACTAACAGTTCTCCAATCCTATATCACCCTTTACTGCTGCAATGATAATCCAAATGCAAATGGGGAAGGCACAAAACAGAGAAATGAAATATAGTCCAACAGACAGAGGAGCTCTGATGAAGTAGTAGAATATATGTGAGTGTAAATAAAGAAGAAGGATATACCAGACCATTTTGAAGAGAACTGTTGGAAATATGATTTACTAACAATAAATATTATTTGTTGAAATCATATTTTATGTGAATAAGAAATTAATAGACCACATGCAGATGGGAAAATAAAATAAAAATTGGAAAAGATGACTCACTAAGAGGTATCTGTTGGCCTGCATTGAACAGAGGCATCTGCTGTCCTTTCAATTCAATTGCAACTTTTCCAAAGAGGCATGATAACTCTATTATATATATAAGCATCCAACCATATTGGGGAAGATAGAGATAAGAATTATTAGAAACTTAGTTTACCCGTGCATTTTAGAGGGATTAGGCAATCTCATTATCCATTCTGTCTGTTTATTTGTGAGAGAGTTTCTGCATATTTGGTTCAATAGAAACCTTGTAGTTTAAAGTGCTATTACTGCAAGGAGAAAGTCGTTGTATCCTGGGAGGCGAGCGCCAATTGACCTAGCACCATAGGGCGGGCGTAAATCGTCTTAAGGTCATAGTGTCAAACACTAGCCTCGACTTCAAAGGTTTTTCTAATAATTTTATTAACTGCTTTGTTTAATTACTCTTTAGTTTTGGTTCTTCCTAGTTTTATTATAGCAATTACACCTAGATTTCCTAACAAGAACATGTATCCATTTCAAAACTTTGGAAAGGAATTATGTTGTATACACATTACCATTTTTAATGGTGGAAGATGGTTTGGAGGCTCAAAGAATTGGTGTGGATAACAATGTGATATTAGATATCTTCTTTAATTTATTTCCAGAACTTAACACTCACTTTTCTAGATATGAAGGCAATTTAAAATTCTCCTATTTATCTGAGGCAGAGCAAATAGATCAGAGAATATTGCAAGGCTCTGCATATATCTTGAGTTTATCAGCAACCATGAGTCATATTATTAAGTTTTGCAATCAGTATAAACAAACATAATGCATTAAATAAATAAATTTGAATTTCAGGCATTTCGAGGCCAATGATCTATCTACCACGTACAAATTGCTATATTTCGTATTTACATATATAATATCAAACTTGTGATGACCTCGTGCTTTTCTCACATGACTCTAACTGGTGAGACCAGCCCATTGGGTTTTGGCTATTTTTACATGGTCATCGTTAAAATATGAGTTTTATATCTGTACATGCATGGTCATGATCTGAGTAGGCATGCAGTTTAGAGCTTTAAACAGATTATAATCTATTTAAATGCATAGCTCTTTTCACCAGTTCATCCTACAGTTTTATGTCTTCATCAGTTAATTTTATTGTTCAGAAACTAATTCCTAAAATGGGCAAACTATAATGCTAAAATTGGGAGCAATGAATGCGCCTATCGCGAAATCCAGAGGAAGCAAGAAATTGAAGATGGGGAGTCTCCTTGACTTAAACTAGTCTCAGTGATGTACATATTTAAATGTAACTCGAGATTGGAATTAAGACTGTAGAACAATTTCTGAAACTTTAACTTTTATGCTTATTATGCCTTGCCTTCTTTCATGCTACTTCTTCACTACTTTCCTTGTACATGTAAACATATGGTTCTTTTACTGATGATACTTTATTCCAAGAATATGAAAGTATATGCTTTTTAGTTAACACTTGACAGTTTGAAAGAAATAGAATGATTTTTATTAACCTATATATCGCAATGAGGAGCTGCATATTTCCTTGGGAATAAAGTTGATGAGAAACCTGGCCAGTAAGTTATGGGAAAACATGGAGCTGATGGAGATGTTGTGTGATAGAATTCAGACCATTAAAATGTCATTAATGGCAATATCCGTATAACAGTGCAGATGAGTTGGAAGTGTGAGGCTCCATATAATAATCAGGTGGAAAGATTGCAGAAAAACAGCAGTTGTAGTCTAAAAGGAGAAGTATAGCTAGCTTGAGTTAAAACTATTATTTTAAGGTTAAGTTTGGGAAATTAAGACCCTTGGTTTGAGGGACATAGTAGCAGTTGGAAGCAAAAGAGCTGATTGATGGGATGGAGTCTTGAGTAAGAGTTTGAGACTTAAGCCACTTTAAGGGGTTTAATTGTTTCACAGGACAACATGTGCTATCTGTGAAAGTAATCAAGTATATATTTAGAATGGGGGTTATCCATGAAAGCTGAGGCGGGGGATTCACATTTTTTTGAGAAAACCAGAACATGCATGCAGGACAGGACACTTTTGAAGAGAAGAGGTACCAATTTTTGAGAATTTGGAAAGGGATTATGTGTTTTATGCATTACCATTTTTGGTCACAGGTGGAAGATGGTTTGGAGGCTTAAAGACTTGGTGGGTGGGATCACAATCTGATCATATCAGCTAGACATTAATGCTTCCTAATTGATTGATTGCCAGAACGCAACACTTGCATGCTTGTACAGATATGGAGCTTTTGAAACCCTTCTCTGATTGAGGCACTGCCAACACTTGCACAAGACTAGCGAGTGTCCCTACTTCCAAATTACGTGATCAACTTTCTGTAGTTCCATTCGAGGCTAGTTCCATTCGAGGCTATCAAAGGTAATTTCATAATGATTTCTGCGAGGCTTGCTAGCCACTTGGAAAAACAGAGAAAATTTGCACCAAGATTGCAAGGCCTAAGGTCAGCATCTCCAGTTTCTTCTCAGTAGCTCCAGTTTTGTTTGCATTAGTGTAAAACAAAACTGAAATAGTGAAATGCCATTAAAAAACTAAAAAAATCAAATAAAATTTGCTGCCTTGGTTCACAAGAAACCTGAAGCATCTGGGTACCTCACTATGGACAAAACTTTCACATGGAGCATGATCTGTAGCATTACTAACTTGTATACACAGCAATTTCTGATTTCATAGATCCCGAGAAAGACATAAAAATCTTAAATCAAAACACAAGAATTAAAAATAAAACATAAAAAAAAAAAAATCTCTCCCCCACCTTCTTTTCCCTTCCCCTGAAATATGGTAATTAACCAAAATGGACCCGGTAAATTGTAAAACATTCATGAATTTCAGACATTTCGAGGACAAGGGTCTAAAATTGAGAAAATTGTAATAGCATAAATTCCTTGGTGAGATTCAAATTTCTCTTTTTAATATCTTATAGTAAGATGTGGAAATGCACAGTCCACTTTTGTCTTAATGCTTTTGTTTTGGTGAGCTTAATATCTAGCTTTTCAATTAATTTTTTTTTTAGTTTATTTGATATGTGTGTCGTGTGGTGATCACTCATGTACTTTATAGTATTTTTTTTCTTCATTATTTTTTTCTTTGGTCTTCTATTGCCATGATGATGAAGCAAAGGAAGAATTTTCCTCCTCCAACCAGCTGGTATTCCATATACGAGTGAACATGTTTCAATATTAATTTATTCTAACTCAGTTATTATATAATTTTTTAACCCTTGGATGAGTTGATTGTGTAATTCATTGACATTTGCTAGATTGAGCCAATTATTGTACATTTGTACGTGTGCTACCACATACGAATTTTTCTATTTCACACTTACATACCTCATATCAAGTTTGTGATGGCCTCCGGCTTTTCTTACATGACTCTAAAATCTCAGGAAAACAAAAAAAAAAAAACTATAAAATTAAGAACGTTGGTGTATCTCTGAGTCTTACCCTTTGACAATCAAAACAAATAATCTAATTAATAAATGAGTCTAGAGAAAATTTACTTGATTTGGACATGCGGTACCTTTGCAAGTTGTGCCTCATGTCATTAGGTCTTTAGATAGATTCCATCTAAGTATTATTAGAATTGATCATACTAAACTTTGGTATTTAATTGAACTGGGTAAAAGAAAAATATGAAGTTCAATCTATAAATACGAAGAAAAAATCATGTAACAAATTTTAAAATATGAAAAATCAAGTCAGAATGGGGATTCTTATTTGTACATTCAAACTTGGAATGAGCTTGAAGAAATTAATGGTACTACTTCATCTTTTGAATTTTGCACTTTGGTTTTAAAATAAAATAAAATTGTAATAACTATGTGTTGATGCTAAAATTCTCGTTGGGCCTGATTTTAACAATCAACAATGAATCAATCAACTATAAGCCCACCACTCGGACGTTGTGCTTCCTTCGAACTTCTTCGTCTCCTTGAATTGTTGAAATCTCCCCGTGGGGTGTACCTGCAATAACACTTCGATGCCAAAATGAATGAAATAATTCTATATGATTCTCAATATGACTTTCTTCTTGTTTGGTTTCGATCCCTTTTCACGGGGTTGCACTCTTTCTTATATAGCAAAAAGTAATTCTTCCGTTACCTTCGCGCCTTTTTCTTCCCGTTATGCTCTTTTAATACATTTGATCGTTGGTGCTTTTACTCAAGTTCGTGGGTCATTAAGGTTGGGATCAAAACGGGCTATGCTTTTAAGATAAAAAATATTACCGTTTCCAATTTTGGGCTTTAATTTACGTGGGTCTTTTGGGCTTCATTATGTGGTTTGGTTTCCCTCTGGCTGAGCCTGGTTATTCCTCTTCCTTGGGCTCGGGCCCAATTATTTCTATCGCCCAGAATCACCACAGCAACTTATTATTATATTGTATATAACTTTATGTTGCTACATAGCAATGAATGAGTAGCCAAGCAAGTGAAAATAAAGAATTAATCAAACAAAAAGCTTCAAAATGCAAAACCAGAATAATGGCTGCAGGCTGCCGCACACCTTAATGACTGCTATAGTTATTAGGTACAAGCCAAATTAAATTAAACTCGTGCTTCAAGTCTATTATTCTAATAAAACGCTAATAAAAATATATAAATAAAATTAATATCTTCCTTCTTCTTTCATAAAAATTCAATAAAATGATCGAAACCAGATATACATCCTGTTAAACATGTTGCGTGCATGATCTATCTATGATTCTGTGGGTTTTGTCTGGTGTCGACTTTGATTAATTAAACCTTGAAAACTCTGACTCTTCCTCCATCAACTTGCAATTAACATAATATTAAATCAAATAAAGCCAATATCTTCGATATGTGTAAGCCCTTTATATATATTTTATGCCGTAAATGCTGACAACATTTTGAACTTATTCATCTTCGATCTTCGTTGTCCATTCTTGTCATGAAAGTTTTGACATTAATTAGTTTGAAACAGCGACTAATTGAAACAGCGAGGATTAATTATTTTTCTTTTCAACAATGCAGATTCTTCACGGCTCGATCACTTAGGGTTTTGTGTCTAATAATTCATGGTTTTTAAATTGGAAGAGAATCTAATGAGCTTTCTTCGCTTGGAAAGTCAATTTGGCGAACATATATGGATCTACCATATATATATATATATATAGTTGAAGCACAATATGATTGTCCTAACAATGTTGAAAAATTAATACAATATGGATAATTTGGTGAAATATTAATGAATTTCACTCAATGGTAAATTTGGAAATAATAATACAATATGGATTTACCATGAGACTCAATTATTTTCAATAAGCAAAATACTGACTGGTATATTGAAATATCATTTTATATATATCCAAATTCGATATCTAACATTATTGTATTTGCATACCATCAACCATCAAATTCAAACTGAAATATTTGAAAATCAATTATTTAATATAGAAAGATTTGAAAACTTGATGAACTTTGAAATTAAAGTATTATATTTTAATCATATATGATTGGTGTCTAATTAAAGTATTGCAAATCTTCAGATTTTAACAACTAATTTACATCCACTAATAATAAACATATATAATTTATATATGGCAGTATTCTCTTATTAAATATATAGTATATGTTATGTCCTCATTTTATAAAGTTAGACTACACATTAAAACATAAATTCACCTAATTAATAATACAAATTTACAATATGATGTGTCAAAGTGTCTAATGAAATAATATATCCACACACACACACATATATAAATATATATATATTATACTGGGTTTTGGGCCTATTACACAATGTGATCTCATGATTTGAACTGTTTATTTCTTAGGTTCTTATTCAGAAATTTAACTTGCACAAAATCAATTAAATCAAAAATTATTTAGACATTTAATTATCATCACAATCACTTTAATGTTTTATCGAAAAATATTGTTATGCCCTTTATTTGAGGAAAATTAGCTTATAAATAGTTAATTAAAGAGATTCCGATTTAATTGATTTTTTGTATGATTGAATTTTGAATAGAAACTTAAAAAATGAATAGTTTGAATTATAAAATCATATTTTGTAGTGGTATCAAAAGAATTGTTAATACCATATTATCTTACTACTTGTTGACCGTAGAACAGAACTGAACATAGTAATATTTTTTTGTCGGACATATTGGCAACCTCTTGTGATTCGTGAATAAGATATAATGTTGCTTTATTGTACATTTTGAACAATTGATTAACTTTAACCCTTGAAATTCACTGTGTGAGAAAGTGAGAACACATTTTCAGACAGAATAAAAGTTCCCACATTTGATGGTAAAAAAAAAAAAACATGTCCCACATATGACATGGCATGACACATTAGCAGAAACACACATATAATATTGAATTACAAATCATCAAAAGGAAAGGACCGACATGATTGTAATATGGGTTCAGTCTTCAAGTGGATGCGTGGGACCCACTCCTTTGTGCCACGAAAGTACCATGTAGGCTCCGAATTTGAACATGTGGTGAATTGCTTTGATAACTAGTAATTTTTCTGGTCGCTGTTGTGTGCTCGTTCATGCACTTTGTAAAGGAAAGGTCTTTCTTTAGATAAAATAATTTGGGTTTTGTCCTTTTTAGGCAAGTGGAAAAGTGGAACTGGCACGTGCGACAGACTCTTCAGGCTTCAGCCACTTGTTAATTGCTAATTGCTATTTTTGGAAAACGAGGATTGTTCTTCTGGTTTGTATTTGGCTACTTGGTAATAGTCAGAGTCTTCATGGACCGGCATGGTCATTGGTCAACGAATTGACTTCAAATTATAACGTGGCGCAGCCTTCCTCGTAGGATGTGCCATTCATTGTAATCAGCCGGAGATGCAAATTAACAAGGGCTTAATTAAAAAGACAAAATATACTGACTTTTCTTTTTTACCCAAACAGTAAAAAATAGATACCGACATACCGTTACCTGTTTTTTTGTTTTTTCTTTCTTTTTTTTTTTTTTGCCATTGTTGTTTACTTGTTTATTCTTATTTAAACCATTCTCTTTATTTCATTTATTCTTATTTTATATTTTTTAACTTAAAAAATTGTTTTAAAATTAAATAAAAGAAATTTTATCCACTTCCCTCTCTCTCTCACTCACCACACCATGTCCATTTGGCCATGGTGAGGCCATATTCCTATGTTATCATATGTTCACAAACACTATAAATAATGGGATAACTATGAAAAGTGAAACAAGATTAAAATGAAAAATTTATGAAATATTGTAATTAAGATTAAAATTGTCTAATGTTGCCATCTAAGATGTAATCAAGTATGAATTCATGTCAAAAGCATTAAGAGCATATATAGAAAGAGTGAGTGCTACCACTTACTCTATAAAATTAGAATCAAAATAACCCCCAAATTTATAAAGGGAGGATGAGCACAACAAGTGGCTCTATCACCATCCATTCAGGGTACAATTGAACCCCTAAAACAGCAATAACTAGATGAAAGAAAGCTACCTAATTTAGTGCCTCACAAATTGATGATGGACAAAAGTTGGGGCTTTTTAAATACTCCTCAATGGTTTGGATAATCCAATTCTTTTATCTTTAATTTTAAAAAGAAAAAGTTAAATAAACAAAAAGGTTGCAACTTGCAAGTGACTCACCTTCCTTGAAGATATGTTAAAATTGTGATCGAGTGCAAATTGAGGGAGGTGGGTCCCACTCCTAGCCTTGTATTTCATTTGGATTTTGTGGAGCCTTATCCAAAAAGACAAACATTTGGACTAGTGTAGGTGTCTAGAACCAATGCATCTGTATGCCAAGACTTAAGAGCAAATGTCATTCTCGCTCGTTTTCCTCGCCTTAATTTCTATCTTAATTACATTTTGCTTATGCCTCACTATCTTTCAGAGGAAATTAAATTCTGATAAGTAAAGTAACTAATTTTTCTAAGTAGTAACGTACTACTCTTCTAATTGACCAAAGACTAAAAACTTTTCTTCTATTTTCCCATCATTGACTCCATGAGGTAGCTAGTAAACAGTTCTCGGAAAATCCATCAAGTGAAGGAATGAAGGATTCAAGTTATAAGACCATTCAATATTACCCAGCATAAGATAGTTAACTGACTAGCACCGAGAAGCCGACCAACCAGAACCGATACTAGAGTCATCGATCACCGAACTTGTTGATATCAATGGAGACAAAGCCCCTAGTCGGTCGGTGATCGGTAATGCCATGTTGGGTCAGTTACCGATTGAATACCACCCCTACCTATAATCTATAGTACAACTCCCTCTAAAATAGAATAATTAGTATATAATATCATGATAAATTTAATAGTGGTCCCTCATTTGTTTGAAAACTTTGGCCCCCAAATTAACAATTCTAGCTCCCCTTGCTCATACATTAGGATTATGCTCTCTCTTCCTACTTAATTGAGTATATTGTCATTGTCGATTACGATAAAGCATATATTGAGCACCTACTATGAGTGGAAAAATTATTTGGTATAACATATTAAATAATTTGATAAGATTACCAATCCACGAGAAACTAAATACATACATTGCAATATATAGTTATTATTCACAATAATATATGTTAGGGATTTCAAACTTATATTCTAAATTTAAATTCCAAATAATTTATTTTTATACAACATTTTGCTTGTTGTGAAATAAATAATCTTTCATATTTCGAAGTTAAAATCTATAACACTTAAAATATGATAGATTGATGATGTGGTAAATTAATTTGTTAATACGGTGATAACTTATAATATGATTACCATGCGCTAATATCATTGATTTTAATAAGAAAGACAAAACAAAACAATGACATTCGGTTTTAATACTAGTTACAAATTAAACTACAAACCAAAAAACTAAAAAAAGAGTGTGAAAAAGAAAAGAATGGGCGATCCCATTACATGTCGGTAAAGCAAAGAGATTAAGACACCAAATAAAAAGAGTACGAGCAAAGCGACAAAAACATTTTGCTGCTGCTGTAAGAGCGATGACGTCAGGCCTATCTCATTCCAAAAAACAGAAAAAGATGATTAATTCATCACGTGATTAATAAAAAGGTGACCCTTCCCTCCCCTCCGCACAAAATTTGCACACTAGGAACTTTCAAAGAAGCTGAGTTTCAACCTGGACCTGAAGAAAATTAATAATAATATTATAATATAAACTATTAAAATAATAACAAAATTATTATATTTTATTTTGACAAAATATCAGAGCGTTTCGAAGTTCATGAACCTACTTACCTATATAAGTCTCTCCTCTCTCAACACACTCAAGAATTCCAACATCGGAAAAACTCACAACACAAAACAACTCTCTCTTCTCTTCTATATTACTCCGACCCGACCCGAAAGTTTTCAAGTTTTGCAAGTTTACGAAAATGTATGGACAGAGTACTGGCAGCGACTCAGATTTCACTCTGCTCGACTCCATTCGCCGCCACTTAATGGGTGAGTCGGATCTCCGAATGGGAAACCCAGTTCAGGGTCCGATTTTCTCACGGAGCTCCAGCTTCAGCAGCCTCTACCCTTGCCTGACCGAGAATTGGGGCGAGCTGCCGCTGAAGGAGGACGACTCGGAGGACATGGTGCTCTACGGCGTTCTCCGCGACGCAGTCAGCGTCGGGTGGGTCCCGTCGATCGGGTCCGGATCAGTAGATACCTGCTCCTTCGGGTTTTCGGTAAAATCGGAGCCTGAGATTTTGCCACCGGTGAACAGAATCCAAGAGACAAAGCCGGCGGCCGAGGCTCAGCCGGTTCAACAGGTTCAGGCCGGGCCGGCTGTGGTTCCGGCGAAGGGGAAGCATTACAGGGGCGTGCGGCAAAGGCCGTGGGGCAAGTTCGCCGCCGAAATTCGGGACCCGGCGAAGAACGGCGCGAGGGTTTGGCTCGGGACGTTCGAGACGGCGGAGGACGCGGCTCTGGCTTACGACAGAGCCGCTTACAGAATGCGCGGCTCGAGAGCCTTGCTGAATTTCCCGCTCCGGGTGAACTCGGGCGAGCCCGACCCGGTTCGGGTGACGTCGAAGCGGTCGTCACCGGAACCGTCCTCGTCGTCTTCGGAGAGTGGGTCCCCAAAGCGGAGGAAGAAGAAGGTTCAAGCCGGGTTGGAAATGGGGGCTGGGATTGGGCAACAGCAAGTGGGAGGCCAAGTGGTGGTGTCGTGTACACGTGGCGAGCAGCTATTGGTGAGCTAATGGTGGTGGGAGTGGGAGCGGCACTTGTTGAATTAATGGAGGACACATTGTAATTATCTGAGAATATGTAAAATGTGTAGGATTTCAGCCTTTTATTTTGGGGTTCCAATAATTTTGGAAGTCCTTTGAGGCCTAAAGAAGAAGATAAAAGAAAAAAATGAAAGAGAATGGATGAGAGATGAAGAAGAGGCTGTGTTGGGTTTTGTGAATACAAAATTTGTTATTTCTTTTGTTGAACCAAATTTTGAAATGGAATGTTTCCTTGCTTTACAAGAACAAATTGATAGCATTGCATTCATCTTAGTTTTATTGTTTTTTTGGTATGGAATGCACATTTTGGATAGCAATTGAGAAAATGAGTTAAACATCAAGTGCCAAATGGATCTATATGCGGCTTAGTCTCATTTTCATTTATATAATAGTAATCTTTCTTTATATAAATTAGAATATGGGAGTTGATAAAAGTTTAGTGAATAGTATTGTTTGTAAGTAAATATATAAGTTAATTAAGTAGATTAATAACATCATGTGACTGTGTGATGATTACATTGAAAAATTATTTAGTAATGATTAGATAGGACAAATGAATTGTCATATTGTGTCCCAATTATGTTATTTCAAGTGAGCATCAAACGTAAATCAAACTAATGAATATGACCTATTAATTATGTGGTAGTTTGAGTGATTCACAATAAAAAAATTCAAGATTATAGATTCGTGTTGTTAAACTTATAATATCATTATTCGTACATCTCATAAATTAAAAACCCATATAGTGATCAATAATTGTCTAAATTGACTTCATTACATATATGTTTCATTTACAAAATCCATAAAAATGAAGTAGTTATAAGAGATCCATCGTATTCTTCATCACAAAGTGGTTTTACTCTGTCTTAATTCTTTTAAAAAAAAGTTCAGAATCTTACTCAATCTGAACATGTTTGTAAACAAGATTATAAATTTAAAAGTGTTCATCAACTAAGCAAAACATGAAGGATTGGACTTTATTATAACTTCGAACATTAGATTTTTTGCAAATCGTCATAAATTCCAATTAGTAGCAACACCTCTAGTTTAAGAAAATTGCTATGTCAAATCCTTATTCGCAAAAAACAAAAATCCTTATTTTCAAATGCAGTAACTAATAATAAATCCAACTTTTTCTTTTATGGAATGGGTGGAGGATTCAGAATCTTACTCAATCTGAACATGTTTGTAAATATATATGGCTAATCACTCATAGTCAACCAACACATAAAAAGACAAAAAAATGCATTCAATGGCAGATGTGCTTCCCCAAGTTACGAGTGTTTCCAGTTCTTACTAATTATTATTTGAAATTAGCTGTCTTAATAGGCTTACACTTTTACATTTTAAACAAGATTATAAATTTAAAAGTGTTTATCAACTAAGCAAAACATGAAGGAGTGGGCTTTATTATGACTTCGGCCATTAGTTTTTTTGCAAATCGTCGTAAATTTCAATTACTAGCAACACCTCTAGTTTAAGAAAATTGCTATGTCAAGACTCAAGTCCTTATTTTCAAACCGGCAAAAAACAAAAATCCTTATTTTCAAATGCAGTAACTAATAATAAATAATAAAAAATCCAACTTTTTCTTTTATGGAATGGGTGGAGGCTCGTGATTTATGTGACTTAGTTGTTTTAATTTTATCAAGTTCCTTTTTTCTTTGAAAGTTTGACTAGGGTTCCATCATAACCTCTAGTTTAATGAGTTTTGGCTGTTGTGGGTGATAGAAATAATTTGGCCCGAGCCCAGAATGAAGGAGTAGAACCAGGCCATTTGGTTGTTGATTCCCTTTCTTGTTCTAGGATATATTTTTTTTCTAACTATGAATCAAAAGAAATTTATATTCGTTCATTATTATTTTAAAAGTTAGTGTGGATGGTTCTTTTGTGCCTACGACAGGGGCTTAAAGTGTTGGTGTTGTTCTTAGAGACAATCACGGGAGAGGTTGTGGTGGTGATTTCTCATTCTCTTATCGAGTTTTCGGCTCTCTTCATCTCAACAAGCTAGTTGTGATTTTGGCAATCTTTTGCAAACTACAGTTGTTTGTTTTGCATGTGTTGAAGTTGTTGTTTTTGAGTTGGATGCTCAAGCTATAGAAGTGAATTGATCAAGTTCACATGACAAAACTGAAAATAGGAGCAGAAAACGAATTAAAACCAAATGCAAGTCTATGGTGTGTCTGAATAGACTTGCATTTGTATAATGAACAATTACATCGTATGAGCTATTAAAAAAAAAAAATAGAAAAAAGGTATGAGCTAT
>QANT01000662.1:0-19202 GCA_003254885.1 Purshia tridentata
ACTTTGTATGTGCGGTAACTTGTGGAAATGTGTGCATGCAGGCACATGACTTATATAAGAAACGAAGGCTGATGGAATTGGTTGACAAGAAAATGGGTAATTATGGCACAAAACAAGTCCTCACTGTCTTAACTTTAGCAGTGAAGTGCACCAAAATATCCCCAAGTCAGAGGCCTACTATGTCTGAAGTTGTGAGTGTTCTGGTTGGTGTATTAAAAATTGGGGATATTGGTCAGTCAACAGCATCATCTTCGTCGTCTAATTTTATCAAAGCAGAAGTTGATACAAAACCACCTCTATCAGTCGTACCCCAAGAGATCAACTGATGAATTCAAGTCAATATACTCGCATCAGCCATCAGTCATGTAACATTCTCTATATATATGGTCGATCTATAACGACCATGCATGGTGTGTATTGTTACTAACTCGCTACTTAATTATATATGTACTTACCCTATTCTGTTTGAATCTGTAAACCATGTCAATTATATGTTAATAAATACTCACTATATTCTGCCATGGAAAACTAACAACAGGAACTAGTGCCACAAAGATCTTCTTCAGCAATCCGAAACCTTAGCTCTTATTCTAGATGGGTGTGAATGCCTTATGAGTTGAGTGTATCGATTGTGAAGGGACCCTTGTATATTTGTAGTGCTAAGCCATCAGGTGTTTTGCCCATTAGCAAACACCTTAGTTAACCTTATTGCACTTGAGTTGTATTGCTAATCCTATTGACATAAGGAATGTTATGTCTCTTATACCAATCCGGAATACACATGGTAATAAGGACCTTTAGTTCAATCTAATTAAGTTCTTAATCAAGAACTATGACCTTGTTATCCTTGTATGATTAGAAGACCAACTTTAAGTGGTTTAAGACTTATAAAAGTCTTACAGTGCGATCATCGCTTGGTACCTGTGCTTGTTCCGACCGAACCGGGTCAAGGCCTTGGTCAACTTGAGCGTGGCCTTCACGCCTAGAAACCCTCACAGGAAGATCCTTGAATCCGTGAAAGCTGCTTATGGGGATGACTATTACATTTGCAGATTTCAGGTTCTTCTTCTCCGTCTCAATTCAACTTTAATTTCTGGAAAATCAAATGTGATTGCTTTGCTTTTATCTGTCTTTGTATCTTAATGCTCAATCATGTAGACATTTTCATTTTATTTTCCATTAAAATTGGGAATTTGAATCTGAATTAAGCATCCAATTTAGGGCCTTAGGCTTACCAACAAGAAATATCTGTAGCAAGATAACAGCTTTAACTTGGGACAGACCAGATGCACTTTGGGTTGAAGTTGAGGTTCCCTTTTGTTTATTATTTATTCTCTAGACAAAGACCAAGTTACAAGTTACAAAATATTATATTGCCTGATCTATTATTTAAAGTGGTTATTCTAAAGTGGATGATGTTTTCATGAAAACAACCATATTTTATGAATATGGATCCTACTTCCTAACCTTAGTGATTATTTTGATGCGGATGACATTGACAACTACTGTTAATAAAAGTTTCCGGCTTCTAGAAAGCAAATATTTTAATTGCAGATTATATGTCAACACTTTTTGAACAACTCATTCCTGATGTAATTAAACACCCCAATTCTACCTCATTAAAAAGTTAGAAAATTTTATTTTACTTAATTTTGTGCTTATGATTTTTGATTTTACGTATTGTGGGAATAGGGGTTTGTAATTTGAGAGCAAGAAATTGGAATTGCGTCAATTGAATTATATGTGATAGATGAATTACTCACGTTGCAGGAGCCAGGAGAAATAGAAGTTGAGTTGGCCCAGATTGGAACTAAAAGATTTCTGAAGGAATTCCTAACATATCGCCATCCTGGTCCACTTTTTCTGCCTAAAGGAAAGGGGTTTGGTCACCCCCCCGATGCTCCAATTGCCTTGCCAAGTTGGTTGTCAGAGGAAGATGTTAACTACTATGCTAGCAAATTCGAGAAAACAGGCTTCACTGGGGGCATTAACTACTATCGAAATTTTGACCGGTATTTGTCCTTCAAACTATGCTTGAACTTATACATACATACTTTACTGTCGTAGCCGAACACACTCACATGAAAGTAGTGCAACCTTAGTGATTGAAATTTACTTGGACAAGTGGTTATTTTTTACAGCGCGCAATGGGATACTATTCTGAGATGCCCTTTACTAAGAAAGAGTCTAATCTAATGTTAGTTGTCATTTTGATCCCTTCTTCTTCAATGCAGAACTTGGGAACTCATTGCACCATGGACTGGGGCTCAAATCAAAGTTCCAGTGAAGTTTATCGTAGGAGACCAGGACCTAACTTATAATTCCCAAGGCACCAAGGATTACATACACAAAGGCGGATTCAAGAAATATGTGCCATTTCTGGATGAGTTAGTGATAATGGAGGGAGTTGCCCATTTTATCAACCAAGAAAGGCCCGCTGAAATCAACCAACACATTTACGACTTCATCAAGAAATTTGATTGAATTAGCTGTACATTAATTGTATCTTCTTAATTGTGTTGTGAGTTGTTGCGACCACTGGTGTTTCTGTTATGCATTTCTTGCCTTTGACGTTTAAGTGCTGTGTTGTGGTTTATGTATATCAATGTCATCATGTGTACCTTTCTTCAAGTAGTTCTTTTATGTTATGGTACCATCAATTTTCGAAGTCTTACTCTTGAATATGCATAATCTTATGCTCATTTATGCAAGTTGTGGTGTGTGTATCTATCAATTGATGGTTAATCTGCCACTTAACTTGCACAAAAAAGGTTTCTGAAAAAGGGATTCATCACCTGAAAGATAATCCAACAGCAAACTTCTGATTCATATTGCATGCTAAATGCTATCAATTTTATCATATGATCAGGACGAAATAATCTAGATGACTAAATCCCTAGGAGGAAATAGTCAAGATTCTCATACTTACTATTATTGGTTTTTAGAGCTATTAATTTCCAGAGGGAATTGCAATAGAAAATTTGATAAGGAAAACGCAGAAGCAAAAATGGTGGTGCTGTCGATGAGCAAGCCACTCACACTTTTTGTATTAATCCAATTCTGTTACGACATCAGAATGGAATGTAGCCGTTGCTACAGTACAACTGTCTGAAAGCATATCACCACCTTACATCATGACCCTCTAGATCTATGACACGTCGACAAAAACTTACAGACTCAATAACAAATATTTAACAGTTTAACAAGCATAGTAAATGAACTAGAATAGAAAACGAGATCAGCTGCTGGCCTTAACAAACACTAGTAGCTGAAAGAATTCCAAGTCTCCCGCATAGCATGTTGAACCTCTCCTTAGCCAGAGGCTTAGTGAATATGTCTGCAAGTTGATCTTCACTCTTGCAGTACATAAGATCAATAGTTCCATCTTGGATTGCATCTCTGATGAAGTGGAACTTTCTCTTGATGTGCTTCGATCTTTGATGAAACTCTGGATTCTTAGACATGGCAATGGCTGAGGTATTATCACACATCAAAGCAGTAGGTTCTAGTTGCTCCTCTCCAAAATCTTGTAACACAAAACGCAGCCATATGGCTTGAGTTGTTGCCTCAGATGCACTCATGTACTCAGCTTCTGCTGTAGAGAGGGCTACACTCTGCTGCTTGACAGATGCCCAAGAAAAGGCTCCACTGCCAAATGTGAAGGCATAACCAGATGTGGATTTTGAATCATTCTCATCCCCTCCCTAGTCACTATCACAAAATCCAACTAGAATAGCTGAATTCCCTTTCTTGTACTGAATTCCATAGTCTAATGTCCCTTGAACATATTTTAGAACCCTTTTTGCTGAACCAAGATGCTTGACAGAAGGATTATGCATGAATCTAGCAAGTAAGCTAGTTGCATACATAATGTCAGGCCTGGTTGCAGTCAGGTATAGCAAGCTTCCTACAATTTTCTTGTACAACTCTTCATCAGCAACCTTGCATTCATCATCTTTTCTTAGCTTATTTGAAGTGGCAAGAGGAATTGCCACAGATTTGCAGTTCTTCAGACCAAATTTATCAAGGAGAGTGAGAGCATATTTCCTTTGGTGAATAAAGATGCTCCCTTCCAATTGAATAACTCCCATTCCAAGAAAGTGGTGTAACAATCCAAGATCAGACATCTCATACTTACTCATCATGTCATACTTAAATTCCTCCACCATCTTTTCACAACTTACTATATACACGATATCATCAACATAAATTGACACAATTAATGTTCCTTGTCCCTCTTTAGTTTTCACATAGAGGGTTGCTTCACTAGGACTTTTCTCGAAACCACATTGTTGCAAATAGGTATCTATATTTCCATACCATGCCCTTGGTGCCTGCTTTAACCCATACAAAGCTTTTCTTAGCCTATACACCTTCTCTTCTGCAGTTTTAGTCACAAAACCATCAGGTTGATCAACATATACCTCTTCTTCAAGAATGCCATTCAAAAAGGCTGATTTTACATCAAGTTGATATAACTTCCAGCCTTTCTGAGCTACCAAAGCAATTAAAGTTCTGATTGTGTCCAGTCTAGCTACTGGAGCAAACGTTTCATTATAGTCTATCCCTGGTTTTTGTGTATAGCCCTTGGCAACCAACCTTGCCTTATGCTTCTGAATTGATCCATCCAAATTCAGTTTGGTCTTGAAGATCCACTTGACCCCCACAATTGGTTTGTCTGCAGGCCTCTCAACTAACTCCCATGTCTCATTCTTTTCTATCATTGAAATCTCATCCTTCATGGAATTTTGCCATGCTTGATCTCTAGTTGCTTTTTCATAATTCTCAGGTTCAATGATAGAGAGTTTGCATTGAGCAAAAACCTCATTTAGATTTTTCCACTTCTTTGGTGTAGCATCATAAGTATCTGTCAGATCAATGCTTGATTCTGATTTTTCAGAATAAGGAATAAGTCTTTTCCTGCTCCTTTCATCATCGGTACTTATATCTTGTGGACTTGGAACTGAACTTTGACCATCCTGGGGAGACATACTGAGACTTATAACACTTGGAGACTCACAGTCAGGTTCTATTTCATTAGTTTCACTGTCTTTGTCCCAAGGTATAGTTACATATTGTATTGCACTGGTTTCCCAGTTCCACAAGGCAGTTTCATTAAAAATGACACTTCTAGATACTATAACCTTGTTTCCCTGCAAATCATACACCTTGTAGCCTTTCTCCCTAGGTCCATAGCCAACAAATACACCTCTTTGACCTATTTCATCTAACTTCTGCCTCTGCTGGGAAGGAATGTGAGTATAGCATACAGAACCAAAGATTTTTAGGTGTTTAACTCCAGGTTTCCTGCCACTAAACTCTTCAAATGGGGTCTTATTCTCCAAAGCATGAGTAGGACACCTATTAAGTAAGTAAACAGCAGTATGAACTGCTTCCCCCCAGAACTTCGATGGGAGTTTCTTCTCATGAAGCATGGTTCTTGCCATTTCACCCACTGTCCTATTTTTCCTTTCAGCTACCCCATTTTGCTGAGGTGAATAGGCCACAGTCAGTTGTTTTTCAATTCCAACATCAGCACAAAATCTTTCAAACTCCAGAGATGTGTATTCTCCATCCCTATTACTTCTCAATTTCTTTAGTTTGAAGCCACCTTGCAGTTCAACCATTGCTCTAAATTTCCTAAACACTGAGAACACTTCTGATTTATATTTTAAGAAGTACACCCAACATATTCTTATCATGTCATCTATGAATGCGAGGAAATATTTGTTCACACCAAGTGTTTTAACCATTGGGCCACAAACATCTGTGTGCACCAATACAAGAGGATCAGTAGCTCTTTTAACTTTGTCCTTGTCAAAAGCTTCTCTGTGTGACTTTCTAGTAGCACAACCTTCACATACATGGTCCTTGCCAGTGAGCCTTTTGTAAACCATAGACCATTTCTTTATCCTGTAGCTTCATCAAACTGTCAAAATTTAAATGGCCAAACCTCTTATGCCATTTCCAGGATGAGTCAATCACAACTGCTCTATTTGCCATCATTGGTTTAATATCTTCAAACATGAGAGGGAAGCAACGATTTCCCTTCATTTGAACTGTGGCAATTGGCTCCTGTAGACTTTTATCTCCATATATACATGCCATAAAATCTCCAAACACCAGCCAATATCCATGCTCAATCATTTGACCAACACTTAACAAGATTTCATCAAGTTCAGGAACAATCATAACCTCAGGAATATGCCTAGTTCCATTCCTAGTTTCTACCACCAGTGTGCCTTTCCCAGTTGACTCAACTACATCTCCAGTGCCCATTTTAACCTTGCATTTAATCTTTCTATCTATATTTATTAGAAGAGTCTCGTAGCTGGTCATATGGTTGCTACACCCATGTCCAGGTACTAGACATTACCATCCTTTTGCACAGATGCCTTATGACAGGCATAGAACATAGTGGCTTGTTCCTGTATTTGATTAGCATAGTTTACCACTTGACCTTTCTTGTTAGGTTGGTGGCAATCCTTCATTACATGACCAAACTTATCACAATTGTGACATTTAATTTTTCCTTTGAACCAGCACTCTCCAAGATGTAGTTTATCACAAATTCTACACTTGGTTTTTCCAAACTCACTGCCATTTCCTTGTTTCACAGCAGATTGATTCCTGTTTTCCCATTTCTTAGGCTTCCCTTTCTAATTCTTAAACCCCTTTCTTCCACCATCAAAAGACTTGTTTGAGGTATTTTGACCCTTTGGAGACATGCTCATACTTGCAAAAGCTTTTTCAGTATTCTCAGTATCCTCATCATCCCTGTTCAATATGAGCTCATAGCTCTTAAGAGATCCCATTACTTCATTCACAGAAATTGAATTCAAATCTACAGTTCTTTCAATTACCACACACATAGGATCATAGGCTTTAGTTAGACTAATCAATACTTTTTGTACCATTCGTTGATGAGTTAGCACTTAATCATATTTCTCCATTTGGTTTGACAAATCAAGGAATCTAGAAAAATAATTAGAGAGTGATTCATTTACCTTCATCCTCATGTATTCGAATTCTCTTCTCAGACCTTGCCTGTTCATGTCCATGATACTCCTCCTGAAGTAAATCCCAAGCAACCTTTGCAGTATCTTGGTTAACATTGCGAAAGAATATCCCCTTTGACATAGCTCCCTGGATTATTCCTAGTGCCTTTGCATCCTTCTTTGATTGCTCTTCCAAGTACAGATCTATGTCACTACTGTCACGCCCCGACCCTCGGGCACGTGAACACCAACTGAACCTGAAAACTGAAACTATTTCCTGAAGCTGTGGGCCTTTTTTCTGAAACTGTGAGCCATGAATATAAAATAATTTACTGAAACCACTGTAAGTTACAAAAACAGGTTTATAAAAACAAGCTGTAAAACCTTTACACAAACGTAAGGTGTAAAATAAGTTTCTAAAGCACTGTTGGTCTCACTGCCTCGTCTTCTCTCCACTGCCTCCTCAGCCTGCTCAACCTGCAAAACCGAACCCTGCACCCAACCACAGGTGCACCGGGTTTAAACACAAAACCGGTAAGCTCACTAGAGCTCGTATGAGTGAAACTACTGTAAACCTCAATTTAAACTCAATTAAAATAATCAGTCACAATCCATTTTAAGCCTCGAATCACAATCAAACCACAAACCAGAAATTTCAATCCTTAACCTGATCACCAATCCTCTACCCAATCCAATACACTGTCCCAATCTGTAATACCTCAATTATCCTCAATTGATCCCCTAAACTGGAAATCACCTCGAATTACACCACAAGGTCCTGACTTAGAATCCCACTAGATTCTCCAATAATCATAGAATCCTCGATATCCATTTAGAACTAACTTAAACCTCAATTAATCCTTCCACTATCCTCAAATAACCTTTAGAACCCACTAAATTCTCAATTAAAACCATTGATACTCCGAAACCTTTTACTTACCCTTAAATCTCAAATGACCTTTGTTACTCAAACCCCGGTAATCAATTCTCGCCTAAACCTTAAATTCAAAGTTTCTCAACACCTCACTGTCACCATGACCTTTGTTACTCAAACCCCGGTAATCAATTCTTGCCTAAACCTTTAAATTCAAAGTTTCCCAACACTACACTGTCAGCCTTTGAGATTCCCTTAGCTTTAAAACATTTCATAAAAATCCACGAAAGAGAAAATAATTACCGATTTCAAATCTGCTTTAAAAACGCTTAGAAATCAATAAAACTAATCAAAGTCTCAAATTATAAAACAAGAATTAAAGTTCCATAATCAAAAACAATATGTAACTCACAAGATATGAAAACCATCACCCAATCCACATCCAGCTAACTTGCCGTACATGCGCAGGGCTCACAACCTGCCGTACGCATGCAGGGCCAATAATCCTGCCGTACATGCGCAGGGCCTACGACCTGCCGTACGCATGCAGGGCCAATATCCTGCCGTACATGTGCAGAGCCAGGGTCTNGGGTCGGATACCCCTGTTTGTGGTAGGGGAGCTGGATTAGAAGTGCAATTTACAGGTTTGCTAAGGAAGGGAAATCCAGGGTTAGTCCAATTTCAGGGGAGGTTTTGCCGAATTTTCGGTAGGATTTTCCTTGACATTGGATTCCCGCAGGATCACCCCGAGTTCAAGGGTGGAACTCGGGGAGGGTCCTGTCATCACGAGAAATTTAACCAAAGCTCAAACTTAAAATTAAATCATTTCTTAAAGAACCAAATGTTACCAAAAACAGATAAGAAAAATCAAACCTTTATCTTTAACCAAGAATAAACTGAGTTCTTAAATCAGTTTCCAAAACCAAAATCCGTACTAAATCACCTTAAAAAGCAATAACCTTAAAACCCTCTGGAATCCCAATCCTAACCAAAAGTCTCCACCTGGACTCACCGGTCCTCAACAAACCACTAAATCCTTACTTAGTCCTCAATCAAACCTTTAAATCCTAGGAAATTCCATTCCTAATTCTGTACCCCTCTTAACTAGTAACCAGCAACCAAACAACCAAGCACTCAAACAACCAAGTAACTAACTAAACTGAAAGTTAAAGGATCTTAGGTTCACTCACTGTGACCGCGCGAAAAGACCGAACTGCCCTTCGTGTCCTTCGTGGCTCCTTTGCTCGGATTCTAAAATACGGCAGCGTAACGGCATCGGAAATACAAATTCCAGTGCCAACCGTACCTGTTAAGACCAGACAGCCCAAGAAACAAACCAGAATTCACAACAGGTTCTCAACCAAGCCAACAAAACACAGAAACAGGCGGGAACCACCACACAAGGTGGCTGCCCGACCCTTGGTAAACACACGGAATGTCCGAGAAACTCACCCAAACTCACCCTCAAGCTCGGGTGGTTGGCCCGAGGCCAAAAACCAAGAAAACGGTCGCTGGAACCGTCACACGCAGCGAGTCTCACGACGGTCAACGGGCGGTCAACTGCCAAAAACGAAAGTCACGTTTAGCTAAAACAAACTACACAGGTACGTAGAGGAGATCGAGGGGATCGATTCTCAAACCTGGGTAGATGGCCAAAAGTGGCCGGAAAAGGGCGAAAGTCGCCGGAGAAGCTGCGGCCTTCAAGCCTTCAATTCGCCGCCCACGGCAGTCCAACCAATGATCGAAGCACACCACTGTGACGGGCTTGACGAGAGGAAGAATTTTGGGCAGTCGGCGAGCCTCGAAGTCGCCGCGATCGCCGCGATCGCCGTCGCGACTCCACTGTGCGCGAGTTGGATTTTCCGTTCTGGGCTGTTTCGGGAGGAGGCACCACCACCGGAGGGAAGAGGGAGGCGGCGCGAGCACGGCGAGCAAAAGATCGGCTCCAGCCGCTGCCGGACGCGCCCCCACGCGCCGGCGAAAGTCACGGCTGGAGGAGAGGTCGCGAGAGGGAGAAGCTTCGGGAGAGGAGAGAGAAACTGAGGTGCTTTTTGGGGTTTTGGGCTTTTAAAATCAACTTTTTCAAAATTACCAATTTGTCCCTCTCTTCACACGTCCGTAACTTCTAAACCGTAGCTCCGTTCGACGCGTACTACGTGTCTACGAACTCGTGAGGACAAGACCTTTCCAACGGACCCAAGGTCAACGCGAAAAGTCCTCCGGAACAAAAAGTCAACTTTTTGCCCAACTTTAAAAGTCAAACTTAAAATTCGAAAAACCTCCAAAACATTTTACTTTTCAAATGAAAACCCGAAAACCTTTAAAAAGCTTTTCAAAACCACTCTGAAAGGTGCGGGGTGTTACAATCAATTACCCATGAACCTAACTCAGCCCATGCAAGATGTGGGAAGGAAGACTTGGGGAGCAAGGTCCAAGCCACACTACTGTTTGTTCCACTCTTAGCAGTGGCACACCCGCATTATCCACTGCCACATGGCCTAATATCGACATGTAGTACAAGACTCCAAATTTGTGTCAAAACACTAATTACATGAGTAGAAAAGACAAATTACATAGTTACTCAATATAAGAAATTATGGATAATTATATAGTTGATCTGGTTGCTATCTTTTATAATCATTAACATGATTGAAGGACATCCATTATCCCATTATATCCCATTATTTAGTAATGGATTTTTATAGAAGGAAAACGGGTGTAAAGGAGTTTTACCAGATTTACAATTTTTTTTTTTGTACCTTCGTACATAAAAGGCCACGTGGTTAATTCTCTAAGTAAGATCTACAAACTCCTTATGATACATTAACAACCAAGCAATGTCCTTTCTCTCTAGTAGTATCATATTTCATTTTTCTCTTTGCCGGTCATGATTCATGATAGAAGGACATTTCTTGTAATCTGAATTTGGAATGAGATCAAACAACCACGGCAGTGTTGGCTGATGGCCCCACTAACAGATTTAGATTTTATTTTCCTAAACTATATTCCAAAGTTTTCCATCGAAAAACAAAGAGAAAAGGCTATATTCTAAAGTTTAATTCTCTACTTATCTTTTCTATTTCCTTTAGCATATGATGACATGGAAAATACTTATTCATAATGTCGCACCTATTTTCCTCCACCTACCTATGAGAGATTTGTACTTTTGACTTATTGATACAAAAATCTAATCAGATATTCACAACAACTTAGATATGTTGGAATGATGACGTAGACGATCAATCAACCCTTTTGGATGAGCCAAGCTTGCTGATGAATGAGTTTAACGATCCTCCTACAAATACAAGAGTCACAAGAAGTATTACCAGTATGGTACCAGCCAACTACACTTCGATGATTAAGTCAGTAGATGTATGAAGGTGGAGTATTGGTTTAAGTAAGGCATGAACTTGGGAGAAAATGGAAGAACAATGCAATATCTTCTAGGCTTTTCTTTTTAGAGCTTGGGCACTTTGGTTGGTTTTTTGTCTCTCTCCACCTTTTAATTATGCATGTATTTATAGGCCAAAGGATTAGGATATTTACCTTAGAGTTTAGGCTTGATCATGAGCAATAGTAGGCACCATCATCAATGTCATAGCTGAATTGAATGCAACCCATGCTTTCATTCAATGCAAAGGATATTGCATTGAATGACTGACGGTCACTTGTATTTGTATGTGACATGGTTCATTCAATGCAAAGGATGATTGTGCATAAAGTCTTGAAGTGTTTGTACCTTCTGTCATGTCAAAGTGAACGCAATGAGTGATGATGGCAACATGCTCTGACTGTCATAATTGAGGTGGCGGAACCATGGTCCGAGCTGAGCCGACCTTAATCTCCGAGGTGAGTTTTTGGACTTTTTAGGGCGCCTTCAGGTTGGTTCAGATCAGCGGGTGTAGTCCCTGAGAAGAGCCGAACAAAGATGGAAGCCCCAAATTCAATCCATCACAAAGGGAGAAGCTTTGGCTCGGATCAAATAATGATTTGTCCGAGCTGAGCAGACTCAGGATGTCATTTGATCAGTTGCTGAATTGGTCTTCATGGCTCATTGGGCTCGGATCAAAATGTGGTGTGTGGGGGTTGAGTCCGACCCAAACGGAAATGACGTGGCGTCTGGCTTAACCAATGGAAAGTCAAAGTTTGACTTTGCGATCCACGTGTTATCATGGGATTGGTAGTTGATTTATTGGGGAGTTTATCCACAAGCATGACTATTACAATATTGGTTAACTTCTTCTTTTTTTTGGCCCAAAAATATTGGTTAACTTCACCTAAGAAAAAAGATTGGGAGATTCCCACAAATAGAACAAATTAATTTCAAAATGACTTTTATAGATCATCCAAATATTTTTGGACTTTTTTAGCTCTTTGACATAAAATGGGACAAAAATACCCCTACCCTATTACAGATTGTGGACAGATTGTGGACAAACCAAGGATAGTATAGTCCTGCAACACGAGTTAACGTATCCATCATTTGTCCACTGCTTGTACCCTATTTGTACAGACCTTGTAAACAGGCCGTACAAATAGACTCAACTCCTTCAAGTACACATCATGTACAAACAATGGACAGGTTGTGGACAAACAAAGGACAATATAGTCCTGCAATATGAGTTAATGTGTTCACCATTTGTCCATTGCCTGTATACCATTTGTACAGGCCTTGTAATGAGGTAGGGGTATTTTTATCCTATTTTGTGCTAAGGAGCAAAAAAAGTCCAAAAATGTTTGGACGGTCTAAAAAGGTCATTTTGAAATTATTTTGATCTATTTGTAAGAATTTCCCAAAAAGATTCATGTTTATCAATTTTTGATGTGCCGTAACTTTACAATTTCTGATTGCCACCTTATGGTTTAATAAGAGTTGTTTCTTCCTTGTAGCTTTCTTTAAGAAAATTTATCGACTCAGCAAAGCTCATCCTTTTGCAGACTTTTGTATGAAGATGAGCTTTATAATATAATTACTAGGGCGTGGCGGTGTAAGCCTGTAAGGTAGATTTGGATGCCGGTTGGGTCCACCACACTAGCTTAACTCTGGTCAAATTACCCCGTAATCCTTATAGTTTGTAATTTAAAAAAATTTTAAAATTTTTTATTACAGCTGGTCGGCGTGTCTGAGGTCGATAAGTGTTTATAGTATAAAGAATGTGTAAAGAAAGAAGCACACACATGTTATCTATGGCCTCAGGCTCAAGACAAGCACCCAATTTACAGCCTCAAGACCACCCTCCGTCTCTCCCGCGTGAACTCCATACAATGAATTAGCAAGCAAAGCCACCAGTCGTCAACTCATCAACTAAACAATGTCGGTCGCATGCGGAGCTGAGTGCGTGGTCGTGTTGGGTTGTCTGCGGTGGGTCTGGAAGCGCTGCACCTACGTCGGCAACGATGACAGCGCCACCTGGATTTCCGCCACCGCCGACGAGTTTGAGGCCGTCCCCCGCGTCTGCCGCTTAATCCTAGCCGTCTACGAGCCCGATCTTCGCAACCCCCAGTTCCTCCCCAGTGGCGGCGGTGGCTACCACCTTAACCCCGACTGGGTCATCAAGCGCGTCACCTACCAGCAAACCCACGGCCACGCGCCGCCTTACCTCATCTACGCCGACCACGAGCACCGGCAGCTGGTCCTCGCCATTCGCGGCCTCAATCTGGTCAAAGAAAGCGACTACAAGCTGCTGCTGGACAACAAGCTCGGGATGCAGATGTTCGACGGAGGGTACGTCCACCACGGGCTGTTGAAGTCGGCGATTTGGCTGCTGAACGCGGAGGGCGAGACTCTGAAGCGCTTGTGGCTCGAGAATGGGGCTGATTACGACATGGTGTTCGCGGGTCACTCGTTGGGGTCCGGTGTGGCCTCGTTGTTGACGGTGATTGTGGTGAACCACAGGGACCGCTTGGGTGGTGTCCCCAGGAATAAGGTTCGCTGTTACGCTTTGGCTCCCGCGCGCTGTATGTCCTTGAATTTGGCCGTCAAGTATGCCGATGTTATTCACTCGGTTGTCTTGCAGGTGGGTTCATTGAGCTTTTTCTTCCTACTTTTTCTGTTCAATTTATTTTATTTCAATGATTAAAATTGATCAATGATTGTAGGATGATTTCTTGCCAAGAACTCCCACCCCCTTGGAAGATATATTCAAGTCATTATTTTGGTGGGTATTCTTTTAACCCTTTACCTTATTATATGAAAAATACATATATATAATTTCCATTGTAAATTTAGTGGAGTGAACTATTAGGACTTGATGCTTTGGACAGTTTGCCCTGCTTGCTATTTTTGGTTTGTTTGAGGGATACCTTCATTCCAGAAGGTAGAAAGCTTAGAGATCCCAGAAGACTTTACGCACCCGGCCGGATGTATCATATTGTAGAGCGCAAATTTTGCAGGTACTCTAAGCAGATCCTCAAACTATTGTCATTTTCTTTTTTTGCCTATTGCATGATCTTAAACACGTTATCGAATTTTTATAATGAATTTCCATACCGTTTGGTACTTAATATTTATGGAGCCAAGGGTAATGAATTGTAGAATGAATGCAAGCATGCCACTTGCCTTATTGCCTTATTTGCATCCCTTGCACATTCCAGCATCTCCTAATTCTTCACAATCACTCTTTAGGTTCTACCTAGGAATTTGATGCTGCTTAGTTTTTCATTGCATGTATATTTCATGGGTACTTTAAACTTAGAATGATTGTAATTTCTATGACAGGGTTAATCATTCTACTTGCTCATTAACTAAATAGTAGATTCAAGGTTCTGGAGTGTCATTAACTAATGGACTTGGAATAAAAGTGGGTTTGAAGCCGGGTGCATTGGGCATCATTAAATGAAAATTTTGGTATATACATTCAGTACTACAATAAGCAGAATGAGAACTTTGCCAAACCATTCATACCGAACTAGTAACATTGTCTTCCTTTTCTTTCTTTCTGGGACGAGTAATTGTGATTCTTGTGTAGCAAGAGTTTCACTAGATTATCACCAGGGCAGGATGCAACTTAGAGTTGGATACAGGTTCATATATGAGATAAATGATTTGTTAGATATGCAGTCCTGTTTTTAATTATTTTCTGCCTTTTCTCCTTTCAGCTATAAAGTAAAAGCAGATTTCTACTTCTTGAATGATAGAAAACCATCTTTTATGTATTACAGAAAATAAGGAGAAAAAAGAAAATTTAACTTTGATTGGTCATACCAAAAGTTTTGGATATCAAATATATTACCATTTCAAAAGTTCTCTTTGTTAGGCACTCTGTGTAGCAGTATGTCTTGGTGAATACATTTTTAGTGAGGTTATGGTCTGTTAATTGTGATGAACTGCTGGGTACTTGATATCAATGCTTTGCATTTCTGAAAGAAATCCATTATAAACATTCAACTATGCAGCTGGACTGTTATACCTTACTTTTGCGTTGAATAAAATCATTCTAATATTCATGTGAAAGTTTTAAAATTATGAAAATCTTCACTGTCTACAAGGGCTTTTATGTGCGTGACTCTCACTTTTTGAAAAGACAGTGATGGTATGTTCCTACTGAAACTGTTGCGTTCATCTGATGATTGGGTTCCTATCTACGTGGTATAACAGATGTGGAAGGTATCCTCCAGAGGTCAGAACTGCTATTCCTGTTGATGGGAGATTTGAACATATTGTCTTGTCATGTAATGCCACATCCGATCATGGAATTATTTGGATAGAAAGGGAAGCAGAGAAGGCTTTAGAAGTAAGTGGAACATAACATTCAACATTGTACAAGTGCAAACATTACATTCACTTTTCTATTTAGACTACCATGAGTAATCATTGTTCATAAATAAAGGAAGATTGAATATCATGTTCCAAATCTTACTCTATTCTGATATTTTCAGTGCTTTTTTTATTATTATTTTTTGATAAGCATAATTTCTGGAACTTTTGATACAAAATTTACGATAGAACCTAGAAGGCAGGTTGAGAGTTTAATTTATTTCATTTTTTTAAAGTTATATATAATGTTTAGCTCAATGACAAATTTTTTATTTGAACTGGAATATGAAAAATATAAACATTTTCTTTATTCTCCTGCTTAAACTAACCATAATCTGTAGGTTAGCTGTCTAGAATTGTCTAGAAAAAGAACAAGAGAAAAATCATTTCATTAGGGTTCTAATGTTTATAAATTATCCTGTATGGACTATAACCATGTGGCGGATGCATGTGCAAAGACCGTCTTTGGTTGGAGGAAAGAGGGAAAAGAAGTAAAGGAAGAAACAGAAGATAAGGGACTATGTTAGTTTAAGAAGGAGAGAGCCTAAGAGACTGTCTTTGGTGGTTTTACTTAGTTTAAGCAGAAGTAAACGGAGGGTGAAGATCAGAAGGGAAGATAGCATGTCTATGACCTTGTCCCTACATTTACTAAACAAACCAATTGCTTGAAGAAAAAGCTTTCCCTGTCTTTCCCTATCATTTGTTTTTTCCGTACTTTCGATACTGAAATTGTCCAATTGTGGGCATGGATTCAATTGTTGGCACATGTGGGCATGGATTCAATTGTCAGCATGTCTTATGTTTTTCCCTTACTATGATATTTCTTATTTTTTAGATAGTGTCATGTAGAGATTATCCATTGGTACCATGCCAGTAATGAGTGTGCCATGGGTTTGTGATATCCAAGTCATCTGCTCCAATTCATGATAAATTTCTCCTGACCATAATTTATCCTTACTAATTCTGTCTCCTTTTTTTCTTTTCTTTTTTCCTTAGAATACTAGTATATGTGAATCATAAATTTGAAGTAAAAGATTGATTTGAGATTTTTTTTCTTGTTTCTTTTGGATTATTGATGCTTAGCTTTTGCTAATGAATAATTACTGACAACTCATGGAATTACTCTTCAGAGAATGAGGGAAAGTAGTGCTGAGACCATAACAACTCCCCCAAAAGTACAAAAATTAGAGAGGTTGCAGACCATTGAAGAAGAACACAAAAATGCATTGGAAAGAGCTGTCAGTTTGAATGTACCTCATGTTGTAACAGGCAGCGAGGAAGCTTCCAAAGACGAAAACCCAGAGGCCCGGCAGAGTGAGGGTGTGAGTGGGACTGAGATTGAAGTTGCTAGTGACACAAAGTCAAAGTCCACTGGTGGAAGGGCAAACTGGGATGTTTTGGTTGAAAAGCTTTTCAAGAAAAAGGAGTCTGGAGATTTACTGCTTGATAGAGATCCAAATGCCCCTGAATAGCAGCATTTTCTTTTTCTTTCTCAGTTTATAATTGTGTTCTCTCTTTGAGGTTAGGTTTTTTGTGAATATTTCATGCTTCATTATTAGTTTCTACGGGTTATTTTTTGGGGTTCATTTTTTATCGGTTTTGGACTTTTTTAGAATTTGTAGATCTTCTCATAATCTCATGTAACACAGTTGTCAAAATTACATAGATCCCGGGCACATTGCCCATGAATTGTGAATGCAGAGAATACTCATATTCAGCCCTCAAACTTCTTATTAAGTTGTCCGGTCTTCTGTATTCTTTATGACATTATAAGATAACAAAATGGTACCATATCAGAAGTTTTTATTTTAGGACTTTATAAATAAAATTATTTGTAGAATTCTTTATAGGACTCAATCTCATTGTTTTTTAACAATTTAAACCGTTTATATTTTAAATTTTTATTCATAGATCATTTGGCAAAAAATTATTCTTCATGGGACTCAATTACATTGTTTTTTAACAATTCAAAATTTCTATATTTCAAATTTTTATTCATAGATTATTTTTGCAAAAAGTTAATAAAATCGGAAATTATTTGTTTAACTTTGAACCAACAAATAGACGAATTAAAATTTTTAATCAAATCTTCCATTTGGTTTATTAAAGCTAGATAGGCAAATAATTTCTGAGTAAGTTAATTTTTTGTAAAGATGATCTATGAATAGTGTTAGAAGGTTAATGTATTTTAGAATAGTCAATTGTGTATTAAATTGTATTTTTCCTTCCTTACTCGGTTTCCCTAGACTAGGTTTCCTTCTTGTACAAAGATATGTCTTGTACATATATGTTATCAAGATTAATGAAAGATCATTCTTGTCCAATTAAATCTAAAAAATAGACGGTTCAGATTGTTTGAAAAACTATATAGTAATGGGTCCCACAAGGTATTCTAAATTTAGTGTTAAATGTAGGATCATACAATGGAGCCTTCTTGGGTACCATATATCTATGAATGTGGACGTCATGTGGATGCCACGTGGACAACAAAATAATAAAAAGGCTTAATTACAAATTTGCTGACACGCCCCGACCCTCGGGCACGTGCCTAAACCGCTGAAAACTAACAACCGTTTCCTGTGGGCCCATTTTCTCTGAAACTGTGAGCCATGAATATAAAATAATTTAATGAAACTACTGTAAAACACGTTTATAAAGACAAGCTGTAAACTCTTTTACACGAAAATAAAACTGTAAAATAAGTTTTCGAAACTGCTGCTGGTCCCACTGCCTCGTCTTCTCTCCACTGTCTCCTCAGCTTGCTCAACCTGCAAAACCAAACCCTGCACCCAACCACAGGTGCACCGGGTTTACACACAAACCCGGTAAGCTCACTAGAGCTCGTGTGAGTGAAATCTAACTGAAAATCTCAAAATAAACGCAATTAAAATAATCAGTAGAATCATCAAACTCGCAATCCTTCTCAAGCCTCAAATCACAGTCAAACCTCAAATCATAAATCATGGTCATTAACCTGGTCACCGATCCTCTAAGCCAATCCAATTCACTGCCCCTAAACTATAATACCTAAATTAGCCTCAATTGATCCCCTAAACTGGAAATCACCTCAATTTATACCACAAGGCCCTGACTTAGAATCCCACTAAATCCTCAATTAAAAATAACTGATACTCCGAAACCTTTACTCACCTTAAATTCTCAAATGGCTTTTATTACTCAAACCCCGGTAATCCATTCTCGCCTAACCTTTAAATTCAACAGTTCCCAACACCTCACTGTTCCGCTATGAGATTCCCTAGCTTTAAAAGCATTTTATAAATCCTCTGAAACCTCTTCGTAGAACTCCGCTTTTAAAATCCATTTGCAAAACTCTTTTAAAAAAATAATAAAACTGATCAAAGTCCCAATTTATAAAACAAGGACTGAAAACTCTGATAATCAGTAAAACTAGTCAAGTTCTCAAAATATCAATTAAGAACTGAAATCTATAATTCACAATCTGTAACAATCTGTAGAAATCATTAAATCCGATCAAGTTTCCCAAATTATAGAACAAAAACTGTAATTTAATGATCAACACAATCTGTAAACAATTACGATACGAAAACCATCA
>QANT01000663.1:0-45704 GCA_003254885.1 Purshia tridentata
AAAAAATATATTAGCTCATAAAAAAAAATCAAACAAGTAAAAAAAATATATATAGGTACATTTCAATTGTACCAATATCTAAGTCGGTGTGTGTGTATATATATATATTCGAGCTACTTCGTTTCCTGAGTTTTGAGAGTAAATCTCATCTTTTCACCACATCCTTTCCTAGGGTATAGAATGGGTTCGATAGAGGCGTTATGTTAGGGTTTAGCTCTAAGATTTTGGGCGGAGCCCAAAATCCTGGAGCTAAACAAAGCTAAATCATAACATAAAAGCCGATAAACCGGAGCCGATCGATTGATTGGTACAATTGAAATGTATTTATAAATCACAGTCAATCATTCGTTTGACACAGTTAAATTTCATAATTAATTATAGGATAATATAATAATATTAATTATGATATATAATATAATATTATAATATTAAGGTAATATACAATTATAATAATATTATAATAATACTAGGATAATATTACGATTTACATATCATTAATTTTAGGATAATATTACATATCTTTTAAAGTAAAAACATCTGTATAATATTTTTGGACCTTAGTCAAAAATAAAAAAGTATTAAGGTATTAGTCTAAGAGAGGAGAAAAAATTGGACCGGCCTATAAATCACCATTTTACTTATTGTTTGTGTAATATTTGGGCCTCAATTGTATTATAGCCCACGTAGGGCAAGGTAAAGGCCTTATCATCTATTATAAATAAGTCCCTCCACTTCATCATGACTATGCACTCTTGCACTCTCTAACTGTTCATAGTGAAACCTAATCACTACTAATGTAGCTTGAATTAGGGCTGGGCATTGGGCAGGTTGGGGCGGGTTAGAGCCCAATCCACTAGTTGCCCATTACTAGCAGGCCTAAGAAATGAAAACCCAAACCATCCACTAATTAGGCGAGTTAAACGAGTTCGGCCAAAGAAGGTAAGCAGGTTGGATGGGGCAAAGACAGCCAACCCATTTTTAATATACTTTTAATTCCTATACTCATTTATAACATTTATATCTTGTTGTACTAACATTTTTACCTTCAAAAATTCTTAGATAATCAACAAATCAAGTGATTAAGTAATCAACAATAGTCATAACATAATCCAAGAAAACCAACAACCGTTTACAAGTTTACAAATACAAGCATAAATGCATAATTAAAAGTAACCAAGTCCTACAACAGTCAACATATTACAAAGAAAGTGAAAGTTACAAACCACCAACATCATATTACAAGTTTACAAATTAGTAAAAACAACCAAATGAAGTTTACAAATCATAAAATGATTATAATTTGCATGAAAGAAAAAATAAATTTCATGGGCTTGTATAGATGTATGTTGATGGGGCCTTTTTCTGAAAAGAATGAGTGTCTCTAATACAATAATTAATAGAATAATGGGTGTACTTTCCCATGGAAATGACTTTCGAAAAGGAAAGATTAGTCCCATGCATAACATAATTGGAGTTGCAAGAGCGAATTTGTCTGATCAGTCACAAACGTAAACCCTAAACCCTAAGCCCAAAACATAAGTAGAGTAAACGGGTCTAAATGGGCAGATATGGGTGGTGAAAAGGTAAATCCATTTCTGGCCCAATAAAGAGCGAGCTAGCGGGCTGGGTGTCACAGGCTAAGCTGTGATGATGTGGACCAGACCCAACCCAATTCATTAGAATAGTCTGGGCAGATTGGGCGGGTTAGTGCCTAGACCTAGCTTGGATCTAATTGAAATATGGTGAACCACTATACATCCCTATGTTTGTTCATGTGATCGTCTGTTATATGTTTTGATTATTTTCATTGTTGCCTGACGAAATTTGTGCATAAAAATTTGGCACTATTGATCTCAACTCAGTTGAGGTTGAGTTTGTGTTTTTTATTGTCATTTTTCGTAGCCAAAGACACCAGCTCTGATCGGACAAATTCACTCACGCCACTCCAATTGTGTTATGCATGGGACTAATCTTTCTTTTTCGAAAGTCATTCCCATGGGAAAGGACACCATTATTCTATTAATTATTGTATTAGAGACACTAATTTTTTTTTTTTCAGAAAAAGGCCACGACAAATTGTGGCTTAGTGTGAGATGAGCATATATCAAAAAATAAAACGAAGAAAATTATAAAAATAGTCATTGTCGCTACACCATTATTGTATTAATTATTGTATTAGGGACACCCATTCTTTTTAGAAAAAGACCAAGACAAATTGTGGCTTGGTCTAGGATGAGCATATATTATAAAATAAAATGAAGAAAATTATAACAATAGTCATACTTGCTACACTTCGCTTTGGGGTCCTCCTCTCACGGCACAGACCAAGTCAATGGAGTCGGAAAGACAAGGTCTGAGAGCCTTGGAGATGCTATATTTATCCAACACTTGATCCGTCTAATGCGTCGCCAATAGTTTTGCCACCTTTGTCTCAGCTATTTCTTTTAAGCTCTAAACATCTTCTCGGCTACTTGAAAGTACCAGTGGGACTGGGGGACTTTGATTTAGATTATGATCGTTGCACACACATCATATATTGACTATCTTGCGTGAAAATGCCTCCTGCACTGTAGAGATCCTTTATTCTGATCACAAAATGAAGAAAAACAGAGACATAGAGAAATCAAGAAGTGGTTTTCCTTCATTAATCAATCTTACAGTAAGTAAGAGTATATATACTTACAGACATCAGAACTAAGTGTGTCTAACAACAAATTAAGACACGTGTAAGCAATTCACTGGTAGAGAACTACCTAAAGAGAAACCTTTTTATATACTAACATAACACGTGTTCCCTTTTATATTCTTGTAGACATAATAGTCAACATCCCCCCTCAACCTCTGCTAGGGGACCTAGCCTGAGGTTGCTACAATGTTGCTGATGCAGAGGGCTGTGAAGACCTTTAGTAAGAATATCGGCAGTGTTTGCAGAAGTGGAAATGTATTCAAGTTCCAAGTCTCGACATTGAACACGCTCCCTGACATAGTGGAAGTCAGTATCAAGATGCTTAATACGTGAGTGAAATACTGGATTCGACCCTAGTGCAATTGCTGAGAGGTTGTCACACTTGATAAGAGGTGGATAAGGCAGAGAAATATGCAGATCTTTGAGAACATGTCTAAGCCAAGAAATGTCAGAAACTGTATTAGCTAATGCTCGATATTCAGCTTCAGTAGAACTTCTGGCAACTGAGCCTTGCTTTTTAGACTGCCAAGACACAGGATTGCCTGCTACATAGACAATATAACCAGTAGTTGACCGCCTATCATTGATGTCTCCACCCCAGTCTGAATCACTGTAGGCAGTGAGATCCATATTGCCAGATTGATAATGAAGTCCATGCTTCAAAGTACCTTGGACATATCGAAGAATTTTCTTAACAGCCTCATAGTGAATCTCAGTTGGAGAGGCCATAAACTGACAGACAGTATTTGTAGCATAGGCAATATCTGGCCGTGTAAAAGTCAGATATTGTAATGCCCCAACCAAGCTTCTGTAAAGTGTAGGATCAGACAAGGGATCACCTTCATCCTTTGCCAATTGCAGGTGTGGTTTGCAAGGAGAGTTGCAGGGCTTACAACTGGACATACCAGCTTTAACTAACAAATCGCGAGCATACTTCTCCTGGGACACAAAAATGCCTCCACCAGATTGATACTGAATTTGCAACCCAAGAAAATAGGTCAATGTCCCCAAATCCTTCATATCAAATGCTGAACTTAATTCATTTATAATATGTTGCACCTCACTTGAATTAGAACCGGTGATGATGATATCATCAACATATAAAAGTAGTAGAACGACACCAGCAGAACCAGTTTTTACAAACAAACTAGGATCTGAATGAGAGAACTGAAAACCAAGAGAAGGAAGAACTCCTGTGAATTTGTCATGCCAGGCACGAGGTGCTTGCTTCAAACCATAGAGAGACTTTTGAAGAAGGCAAACGTAATCAGGATGAGTAGAGTCTTCAAATCCTTGAGGTTGTTTCATGTAAACCTCTTCTTGAAGCTCACCATGAAGAAATGCATTCTTCACATCCAATTGTTTTAGATTCCACTTGAATTGAGCTGCAAGAGCCAACACCAATCTAACAGTAGAGTGTCGGACTACAGGACTGAAGGTTTCTGCATAGTCTAAGCCTTGTTCCTGACTAAAGCCTTGTGCCACCAATCTAGCTTTGTACCTAGATAGTGTACCATCTGGATTTTTCTTTAATCTGTAAACCCATTTACAGCCCACAATGTTTCTGTTCTGAGGTCTAGGAACAAGTTTCCAAGTGCCCTGAAAATGTAAAGCATCAATCTCCTCTTGCATAGCATGTTTCCATTCATCATGTATCACTGCAGCTCTGAAACTAGTAGGTTCTATAGAAAGGGAAATATCTGACACACATGTAAGTCCAGAAAAGAAGGCATATTCCTCAAACTCTCTATTTGCCATGATAGCACTAAAGCACTGAAATTCACTAAAATCTTTCTTTTGAACTATGCCAGACTTAGATCTGGTGAGCATACCATGCTCATTTGCACCAGTAAGCTGAGAAGTAATGGAGACAGGAATTGTGGGAAGAACTTCATGAGAGGTATGGACAGGTAACTCTGCAGAAGTTGGTCTTGGAGAAGTAGCTGAAATGGTGGATCCTGGAAGAGTGGGATTGGGAATAATGAGATCAACATGGAGGTCATTATGCTCAGAAATAGGCAAAACACTAGAACTAGAATTGGGAGAAGAAGAAGGAGAAGTAGATAAGATATTGGGAGGTTCTGTAGTTGTAGGTGTAACACGGGAACAAGGGATAGGCAAAGGAAGGATAAAAGAATGATTAGGAGAAGAGGAAGAACACAGATTAATGGTATCTGTAGATGACTGACTGACTGGTCCTTGAAGAAAAGGAAAAGAGGTCTCATCGTGTATGACATGTCTAGTAAGCAACAGTCTTCCTGTATTAATATTAAAACAAATAACCCCTTTATAACCCAAAGCATATCCCAAAAAAACACACTCATCACTCTTTGGCTGTAGTTTATTGACATTATAAGGTCTAAGAAAAGGATAACAAGCTGTTCCAAAAATTTTAAAATGCTTGATATCTGGTAACTGATGGAAAAATTTTTCATAAGGAGAAATCATTTTTAAAGGTTGACATGGCATTCGATTTATCAACAGAGCTGCATGAGAACAAGCATGATACCAGAATTTTTGTGGAAGATTTGCAGCATGAAGAAATGTGATAGCTGTTTCAACTATATGCCTATTTTTTCTTTCAGCAATCCCATTTTGCTGAGGAGTGTAAGGGCAAGAAACGTAATGTAAAATTCCTTTTGACTCCAAAAATGAAGAAAAAACTTTACTAGTAAATTCACCCCCTCCATCTGACTAAAAAATCTTAATTTGAGCATCAAATTGATTAGCAATAAAAGCTGTAAACTTAACAAAGACTTGAAAGACATCTGATTTATTTATCATAGGAAAAAGCCATACAAATCGAGTGTACTCATCAACAAACAGTACATAGTATCTGTAACCCTCCAAAGAAACAGTAGGAGATGGGCCCCAAACATCACTGTGAATTTTCTGAAAAGGTTTAACACACTGACTGATGTGAGAAGTAAAAGGCATTTTTGACATTTTGCCTCCTAGACATGATTTACACATATGAGATTCAATATCTGGAAGAATAGAAATATGAGAATCAGACAACATTTTATTAACTACTTCATTGGTAGGATGTCCTAATCTATGATGCCATATAGAGTTTTTGACTAGTTGACCAAGAAAAGCAGTAGAAGATGGAATTGAAGAAGGGACTGAAACAGGTGGAATCTGCTTGGGAATGGGATACAAGCCTTTGCTACTCCTTCCTCGAAACAACTCCTCCAGTGTGCCCTTGTCCTGCATCCAAATCTCATGTTCATCAAAGGCAACAATACAATTGTTGTCTCTACACAATTTATGGACAGATAAAAGATTAGCAGCTAATTGAGGAACATGTAAAATGTTATTTAAGCTCAGAACAGGAGATAAGGAGGCTGAGCCTATATGTTGTATTCCTAAACCTTCACCATTACCAACTGTAATTTTCTCACCAGACTTAAAAGGCTCAGCAGTTGTCAAATTATGAAAATCAGCAGTCATGTGATGTGTGGCTCCTGTGTCTGCAAGCCAAACATCTGCAGCAGCAAAACCCACATTTTCCATTGCTGTATTGGCATGAGCAGTGAGAGCATTCAGAGATTGAGGTGGTAAAGTGCCCTGATAGGCATAATTGGACCTGTGTATACAGTCCAAAGCAACATGGCCTGACTTTCCACATATTTGACATTCCATAACAGATGAAGTATTCTGGTTAGGTGCTCTAGCAGGACAATTCACAGCAGTATGACCTCTTCTAGAGCAGATTTGACATTCTGGAATTTGTCTTCCTCCATTGTTCCAGCCAGAATTATTCCAATTAGATTGCCTAACATTGTTGTTTCCATTATACCAACCTCTTCCTCCATTACCAGAATTAAACCTTCCTCCATTACCAGAATTGAATCTACCAAAGGTACCATGTCGACCACTAGTATTGTTCCAATGTCCACCAGTATTGTTCCAATGTCCACCACTGTGATAGTTGTTGCCCCATCTGCCACCACCAGATTGGCCTCCATTAGAATTTATGTCACCATTGTTGTTATGACCAGTCCCATTTGAACTACCACTGAACTGATTCCCAGAGCCACTAACATTGCCAGAATAAGTTCCACTTGGCACAGGGAGTTTTGCCACCATAGCTGACATTGTCGGACCAGATGTCAAGGCAAGGTTCAATTTTTTGTTAATATCCTGTTCAGCAGCAAGTAGTTGGGACCTGAATTCTTTCATAGCCATTGGTCCTTGATGACCCCTTAATACAGCTTTAACTGGATCAAACTCATCAGGCAGTCCATTTAAAGCAACAACATAAGCATCATCATCAGTTACATGAACACCTACTGCAGCTAGCTGTGCTCTAGCATGCTTAATTCTCATAAGGAACCTTTCTACATTATCAGCTCCCTTCTGCAATGTCTGAAAATCAGTCTTAAGTTGCATGATTGTAGCCCTAGAATCAGTGCTATACCTTTCTCTAACACTCATCCAAGCTTCATGAGCAGAGGAACAATCAAGAATATATTCCATTGAATCTTCAGTAACTGAAGCCATTATTAAGCTAATAAGAGCTTTATCAGTCTGATGCCAGTCAGTAAATGCTTGATTAATCTCAAGGGTGCTTGCACCATCTTCATTAAGTACAAACTTTGGTGGACATACAAGTGACCCATCCAAGAAATCAAATAAACCATGGCCACTCAGTACATTCCGCACTTGAAAGCTCCACTTCAAGTAATTAGAGTCATTCAACCTCAAAGTCAAAAAAGGTAGTAAACCATCCACTTTACTTGCAATCGTCATTTTCAAGAAACGTCAAAAAATCACTTTTCTTCACTAAAATACCAAATCACCAAAAAAAAAATACCTAATCTCCAAGTCACGAGCACAAGAAAGGACTATATAAGACTAATAAAACCAATTGGCAACTTCTACTCCACTTTTAGACACAAAACTTCAAAGATTTCAAAACAAATCGTACACAAGCTTCAATTTCTCAACCTTGTGAAAAAGAAATCAGAGGACACTTACTTCACAGAGAGATCACAAACGAATAAAGAACAATACCACAACTATCGCATGAAATCATCGCAACATAGAGCTCCACAAAGAATCAACAATGGCGTGAGCCTAGGGCTCTGATACCATGATCACAAAATGAAGAAAAACAGAGACATAGAGAAATCAAGAAGTGGTTTTCCTTCATTAATCAATCTTACAGTAAGTAAGAGTATATATACTTACAGACATCAGAACTAAGTGTGTCTAACAACAAATTAAGACATGTGTAAGCAATTCACTGGTAGAGAACTACCTAAAGAGAAACCTTTTTATATACTAACATAACACGTGTTCCCTTTTATATTCTTGTAGACATAATAGTCAACATATTCTACCTTCAATGGTGTACTTTTTAGACTTTTCCATGAACCATTACAAGTGGAATGGAGTCTTGCTGCTCTATATAACTAGCTCCAACATATAAGAAACCCTCTTCTCTAGTTAGTAAACTTTACAAGATTATCTCATCACCAATTTATCTTGGAAATGCAAGTAAATCTGTTTGTGGAATACCAAGTTGTTCTTATGCAATCATATTGTCACATTTGACGATTTTTTTTTTTATAATAGAGTGGGCAACATATTATGGCCTCGTTTGATTGCTAAGATTAGATTGGAAAGGATAAATGTCAAATTTATGTGTATTTAAGGAAGAAATTTCTAACTTGAAAGAATGATATGACAATAAGATGGATAAATCATGAAGAAAACTTATCCCATATAATCCTCTCAAAATGGTAGGGATTAGCAACGATAAAATTTCCCTTATGGCTAAGCCATTTTTCTCTCATCTTCCTTCAAGTTAGAAAAACACTCTTCATCTTCTACCTTAAATACACATAAATCTTGTCATTATCCTTTCCAATCCAATCCTAAATGCCAAATGAGGCCTATAATCATTGTGGTTGTGGTTGTGGTTGTGGGAATATACGCTAAATGTTATGCAATCTTCATCTTATTGGGGTTTTTTGTTACCTATGCATATGAGAATAGATAGGTTGTGTTACATACCTTAATTTAAACATGCTATTTTAAGTTGGTGTCTTTATTTTTGGCAAGTAATCTAGACTACTTCACACTAAAATTTCACCATAGTGGTAAGTTAGTGAACTAAAATGTTGATGGCTGTCAAAAGAATTATGTTGGGGGCAAGGTCATATGGGAGGATTATTTAAACATTGAATATATGTCTTTAATAGAGTTGAATAGGGTTAAGCTAGGTTACAAACAAAACTTAGTGTATTGGTATAAGAAGCTAAAAATCGACAAAATAAAGGGTAGCTACAAGCTACTACCTTAGAGACTATGTGCATTTCAATTTACCTTAGAGAGTGGTTGCAATGTATATCTTTTCTACAAAAAGTGCAGAGATGGAGAGCCAATAGAAATTGAGGATGATGATGTACTAGAGGTAAATGCTAATGACGGACATGGTGCTAATGACGCACTTGGTGGTGTTGAAGATGAAACTACTACTGATTTTGGAGAGGTTCCTACTAAAGATGTTGGGGAGAACCATAGAGAGATAGAACAAGATGGTGATACCATTTATTTTGGGGAGGTTCCTGTTGAAGATTCTGCATAGGAGGGAAACATTTCAAGGACCTATGGGAGAGAGAAAAGCAAACAAACTAAGGTAATCCTCTGATAATACTACCCTGTGTGTACTTAAATACTAGAGAAAAGGTATACTATAGAAACTAATTACATTGGTGTGTTTTCTATTTGCAGGGAAAAGAAAAAGTGAAAGATAAGGGTATTGGGCAAAGCCAAAACTATATTCAGCCATCTAAGAAGGTTATCAAATTCTAAATACCCTTCATTGTGTTCCATACATGTATTAATTGCTCTTCACATTAACACCAACTCCATTTGTTGCAAGTCAAAAGGAAGTCCCAAGTTCGTAGACTTAAGTCTAGGCAATCTTATCAATCAAAAAAGGCTTCACTAATGCAAGCACATGCAGAGCCATCTCAGCCTCTAGCCTCATCTAACCCACCAATTAGAGATGTCTCATTTTAACATTCAGCATAATCTATTCCCTTGTGAGACCACCTTCATTACACCTGAAGTGCGACCCCTTCATTCATTATCACATATCCCTCTCTATCAAATGTCATAGTTAATGAGGTCCCTAAGAAATGATTCAAATCACCTGCAAAGATCATTGCTATAATGTTGGATATGCTTAATGCTGCCTCGTTAAAACATTGCTAGGAAAAACCCGGTGGGACAAAAACCTAGTCGAAGGAAAAGTAGTACTACGAATATATGTCTAATATAATTGCCTCATTAAAACCTTGTCAAGAAAACTCAATGGAATAAAAACATGGACAAAGGAAAAAGAGTATAGCCCACAAAATAGCTAGATGCTCGCCTAATAACAACAAAGATTAACTTGACTGGCTAAATAAACCAACAAATAATGATATTTCATATGCCATCTTCTAAAGAGTGAAGTTTGGAAATGCTAGTGTGAACATGATTTCTGGACTATCAGGGGATATATACTTGTTATGAGATAACCAAAAAAAATATATTTGGTCTGCATTGTGTTAATTGAAAATGACACCAATTTTACTAAGATACGACACTTTTAGGCCAAGGATCTTTTCATTATGCTCTTTAGGATGAAATGATATTTCTCAGTGTCAAGGGACCATATAACCATTTGAGTGCTTAACGGATATGCTTTATACATATTAAAATCTTTTTAATATGGGTTGACTGATGGACAAGAATTCCATTTGCACAATGCTCGATCTACTGGCTGAGACAATATATTTTTTTCCATCAGATCCATCAAGGATTTGCTTCAAGAAATTAATATGTTTTAGGCACCTTAACTACATTGGGATGTGCTTAATCTTCAAAGATTTGCATACCTAAATCTCCTAACATTCCATAAATTTCATATTGATATAATAACTGTACTTATAGAAATGTGGCTGCATATATGATTGGAGAAAATTTTTCTTCATAATTGATCATAATCCTAAGTTTTTACTACAAGAAAAACTAGATTTTACGACAAACTTTAATTTGTCTCTAGAAGAGGCTCTTGCAACAAACTTAGACTTTTGTCATATAATGTAGCGCACCAGTCCCTCCATAACACGTGAATTGGTAGGTAATTTGCAATGACAAAATGAGTTCTTTTGTGACAAGTTAATTTGTGATCTATGGGCTTCTTACATGACGACTAAATTATTTTTCACCCCAATCTCTTACGACAATTTCTTGGTTTGTCGACAAATACGCTTATCTCAGGTGATAAAGTGATTTCTCTTGTGAAATTCAATTTGTGATCAGGCTTTTTGCACGACAACTAAACTATTTGTCGCCACAGTCTTTAACGACAATTTATTGATTTGTCGAGCCATACACTAATCTCCGGTGACAAAGTGATTTCTCTTATGACAAGTTAGTTTGTGATCTATCGGCTTTATGTGCAACAACGAAATAATTTGTCGCCACAATCTCTTGCGAAAATTTCTTGGTTTGTCGAGACATACGCTAATCTCAGGTGACAAAGTGATTTCTTTTGTGACAAGTCAATTTGTGATCTATGGGCTTCTTGGGCGACAACTAAATGATTTGTCGCCATATAGAATAATACTCTTCAAGTGTATTTATATGTAGAAGCTCACATCTCAATTATGTTTAAAATGATCCAAACCATTCTTTTTTTAGTTTCCTACTCAAAGATCATCCCTGCAAAAATTTAGCTCATTCGAAGATGTAGAAGTGAGTTAACAGCGGTCGAATTTATGAACGGTCGTGATTTTTTAAATAATAATCGAATGGGTAAGTAAATTCTGATTTGGCTAATTTTTTGCAGGATTGATCTTTGAGTATAAACATAAAAAATGAATGGTTTTGATCATTGAAATCATGTTATGTTCTTCATAATTATCAAAACGATAAGGTTTCGATGAATAAAAAATATAGAATGATACTCTTCAAGTGTATTTATACGAAGAAGCTCACATCTAGATCATGTCTTAAACAATCCGAACCATTCATTTTTTAGTTTCCTACTCAAAAATGATGCTTTCAAAAATTTAGCTCAATCAAAGTTGTAGAAGTGAGGTAACGGTGGTCAAATTTATGAACAATCGTGGTTTTTCTAATGATAATTGCAGGATTGATCTTTGAGTATAAACATAGAAAATGAACGCTCCAATCGTTGAAATCATTTGTGGTCTTCCCAATTATTGAACGACAATGTTTCAACATAAAAATATATAGAATAATACTCTTCAAGTGTATTTATATGTAGAAGCTCACATTTTGATCATGTCCCCAATTATCCAAACCAATCATTTCTTAGTTCCTTGCTCAAAGATCATACATGCAAAAATTTAACTCAATCGAAGGTGTAGAAGTGAGGTACCAATGGTCGAATTTTTGAATGATCATGATTTTTGTTGGTTGTCTCAATAATCAAGAATTACTCATGGACATGGGTATCAAAGCTTTAAGGTAGTTTTTATCTATCTCAGTAATTGAACTTTTAAATCGTTTCCTAAATGGCTTGTTGTGTTCCTCCATTTGCTTTGCTTGGTAGGCCTAATATGTTATTTTATTTGACTTCTAGTCATTATAGAGACAAGATTTCTTTTTCTTTTTCTTCTTCCCATATTGTTTGTTTAATATAAAAAAACTCGTATATTACAATTCTGCTCCTATAAGTTATGTATCTCACTTTTGATTTTCCATTTTAAATTTCAAGTTGCAAAATAGGGCTACAAATTTAGTGGAAGTTCTCATCAACTACTTATTCAGCTTGAGAGGAATGAGTTGCCTTGTCTATGTGCCAAAGTTTAGAGCAACTTTACAGAAAAGAACTCTATGAAACTCAACTGATTTTCTGTTATTATCTCAATTGATTGTCTTGGGATGAATGCTTTCCAATTGCATCAGTTACAAACAATCCAAAGTAATATTAATATTGATATTTCTTTTCCACTACATTAGAAAATTTATAGGTAGGGAAACTTTTCTAGTACACTGGTTGTGTGTTTCATTATCATTTTCGTCCAATAAAATGTGCTTTTTAAGGTTTTGTATGAAGCATTTGAAGTCCCTCCTACGAGTTATGTATCTCAATTCGTGAGTTTTTTTTTTTTTTCTTTTTAGGTTTATAAACAAGGCCAAAAATTAAGTGGAATTTCTTATTAACTGCATTCTACTTAAGAGGTATGGTGTTTAATTATCATATGTAATTACATGCATGTTGAGCTTAAGAGTAAAGTGTATTGCTATATCTTATATGTGATTAGTCTTGAATCCACTTATAGATGTCTGCTAGACTTTTGTGCAGTTTAATTGTATTGTTTTATTTTATTGAATTCTCCAGTAATTGCCACCACTATGGATAAACAATGGACACTTAATCCAAATCAACGTAGTTAGCAATATCTAGATGGAATTAAGTCATTTATTCAAGTTTCAAAAAATCATGTCAATTCTATTAATGAGACGTCCAAGTGTCTATGTCGAAATTGTCATAATGCATACTTCAATTAAAGATGTTGAACTTCATTTACATCGATTTGGTATGGCTCAACATTATGATAGGTGGATTTATCATAAGGAACGGTTGGAAAGATATGGTAATGCTTCAAATTCTAATATCCCGTCAGTTTCGCAGTCGAGTGGTGATGGTGGTAATGATGTTTATTTAGACATAATAAAAAATGCATTTCCACTTGTAACATTCAATGTTAACCAAGGTCTTATAAGGGTTGATGAACTAAGGGGTGATGATATTTTCAATGTGAATAGGGAAGAATTAGGTAAATACGAGAAGCTATTAGAAGACGCCCAAATGAGAATTGTACCCTAGTTGCACTGAGTTTTTGATATTAACATTCATCGTAGAATTTATGCATTGGAATGTCCATCAAGCGTTACCAACAAAGCTTTTGATGATTTTTTGAAAATATTGAAGCAAATCTTTCTGAAAGATAATCATGTACTTGAGTTTCACTATGTTGCAAAATAAGATATTAAGGAACGTGGGATTGGGGTATGAAACAATTCATATTTGCAAGTACGATTGTGCTCTATTCTACAAGGAGAATGAACATAAGAAAAAATGTCCTATATGTAATGAGCCTTGTTATAAGGAGAATGATGGTAACTAAAAAAACAAATTTCCGCACAAAGTGTTACATTATTTTTCATTAATGCAGATATTGTAGAGGTTATTTAGGTCAAGACATAAATCAGTCATATGAGATGGCATATGGATAAGTGGGTTGACATTGAGGGTGTGATGAGACATCCTGTACATGGTGTTGCATGGAAAGAATTTGATAAAATGTACCCTGATTTTGCTACAGACCCACAAAATGTCAAGTTGCCGTTGACAACCAATAGTTTAATCCATTTGGAAATATAAGTTCATCTTATAGCATGTGGCCTGTAGTGGTGGTTTCTTATAATTTTTCGTCGTGGATGCTTGAAAAAACAATATTTAATGATGATCTTGTTAATTCTTGAACCACTAGCCCCAGAAAAAAAGATATATCTTTTAGGATATATCTTCTTCCGAAGCCTATATCTCTTAAGGAATCAATTCTAAAGATTTTTATATAGTATGTAATCCCCATTTACAATGAACACGTTAGATTTATTAGACGTGATTGCATCTATAACATAAGGAAAAAAAAATCATAATCTCAAGCTTCTTAGAGAAATCTTATGCCATATAATGATTTCATTCACATAATTTCAAACACTTGCAACCTTCAAGATTTTAACATATTTGATTTTGGTGTTTGAAATATAAGTTCCATAATCTCACATTTTAAAAATATTAAATTCTATTAGAATTGCCTCTTTCCAATTTGACCAATAATTTAATTATGTCAATATTTATGATAAACATAGTTTCACATGATTATACCCCTTGATAATTTTAGTAGCTACAGTAAACAATTATATCATCTATATATCAACGACCTCACAACTTTCTTTTTGCATTCACTAGATATAAATATATCTTCATAATCGAGACCCATGCCTCTTCAAGGGTTTTATAGTCTCTTCAAGTACTGTCATCTCTTCTAGGATTATTTGTGTAGAGAATGTGGATCTTTGAATTTAATGAGTATAAAATCTTTAAAGCTCATCACCTTTATGTCATTTAGTGCAAAAGAATCTTAAAAAGGGGCTACTAAAAAATGTAGCCCATCAATTTTGCAAATATAACACCATCGCTCATTATCCCACACATAAAGATTGAGGTCCACTGGTCAAAAAAGAGACTAGAGGTCCAACCTCCTCAATTTCCTTTCACAACAAAAAATCATTCAACATAGCTACAAAGCAAACAAGGAAAAAAAAAATTTTACCTGAAAATAAAAGATCATGTCAGCCGACAAAATTGGAAACTGAAAATCCTTTTCAAACAGCCATATGCTATGAATAACCATTCTCCTCTATCACATCTTCCACGTGTGCTCAACTATATACAATAGGGCAGCTTTAAAAGATATAAGCAAGTTTATTTGTTGTAGCAGCCTACCTCTTTTGTGCACAAAAGATGCATGCTAGTACTACCGTGGTTCCTAACAAATCTCATCATATCAATTTTGACCGTAGCCAAAGAACCATGACTCTTTATGGAGAAGACAAATGCAGCAGCAGAGATTTCAGCTAGAGTAGCATCAAACTCAAAAGTAGAAATTAAATTTGACAAATATGAACAACCATGGATAAGACAAATACTCTGACACACCCAAAAGACGATGAATTTCATTTGCAGAAGATGGCATCTAAACCCAACCCACCCAAAAACACAACAAATTAAAAAAAACCTAAAAGGCAACAGAGTGATAAACATTTTAATGTTTTACATTCATAAGTACTTTAATTGTGCATGGTAAATTAAAGGCCAAGGTCATCACAAACCCATCATGATTTCTTAAAGTGTCGTGAGTAGAGACCAAGCAAGCATACAAATATAAAGTTAGCAATCGTTTTAGGCTCCATCAGGCTGGCTAAAAGGGTTTGCAATTTCATCTGTACCATCTGTTGGTGACACAAGCATTACAGCAGTTCCCCTACAAACCTGCAGTACAAGAATGCACATTCAAACTTATTGCAAAGCAAAACAAAAAGGAAGAAGAAGAGCTTCAGCTTGCTTTCTTTTGTCCTATTGTTCTACTTTCTGAATCAAAGAATGGTATGCATTCAACCAAAAAAGCAAGACTATAGCATGCATTGTGAATTATTATTTATTCACAAATATACACGAGCAGATTTAAATTCACTAAACAAATAACTTGATGAAGCTTTCTAAACAAGTTATGTAATAAGAAATAATGACAACACTAAAAAGCCTTTGTGATAGAAAATGCACATTTGCTAATGAATTTCAGGGAAATTATTTACTTGCTAAATATCTTATGGTTTTGGATAGTTCACTTTCCAGCATCATTTTGAAGCTATACAAATTTTTGAAGAAAGGATACAAGCATCTGATGCAAGATCTCTATAAATCAGCAACCAAAACTATTAAAGGGTACAGATCCAGGGCTGCTTACTACAGTTGTTTAATTCAAACTACAAATAAAATAGTTAGGACTTTCCCTCCAAAAAAACTTTGGGATTTGGGAATATTGCTGCATGAAATACTATCCGAAATCTGATCAAAGCAGTGGCAACAAGGAATAAGGAGAAGAAATTAGAGAAGATAAGGAAAAGCGGTAACTTAGCATCACCCTTGAGAAAGTTGGCATCACTTATTAGCTTCAGAAAATACCTTTATAAGGTTTTTACAAGCTCCTACCACCACACTCTGAATCAAATCTCTCTTTTGGCAACTAGGCTTCAACTATAATTCACAAGCTAACTCAAACAAAGAAAATCTTAAAAACTAAACTCAAACATAGACCATCTCAGCAAGCAACTTCGGGGGGTCAACACTAAGACGACAAAATTACACCTGGATTTACCTAACACCTTAAGTTTGACAGTGTTCCATCTGGGAAATTTACCAAATTACTCTGTACAATAGCCTTTGAAATCAGTTTTGACCCTCTATTGTAACACTCTGATGTACAAGCATCTGTGAAGACTTCTAAGCCCAAGCGGGTCCTCTTAAGTCTTCAGACTAGCCTACTAATTACTAACTTTAACTCTTTAAGTATTAATTTTATCCTAATTTGCTTTTATCCTAATAAGTAGGTTGAGAATAATTTAAAGGATGACCAGAAGCTAGAAATTAGTGATCACCTAGATGAAATATTAACAACTTTTCAGAGACTTTAACAGTGTGTTTGGATGGAGGAAAAAAAAAGACTTGAAATTTAGACAAAGAAAGACGTCCTCATAGATTATAGTGAGGAGGATTTGCGCATTGGTCCCTCCTCATCTCCCCTCAGTAGCACCACGATTACCATAATCCTCAATGAGGCACCTTGGGTTAGTGATGAACTGATTATTAGGCACGGGTTTTGCACCAATAAGGAGGATCCAGCATGACAAAAGGTCTAAACTCATCTAATCATAATCTCAAGCATGGATAAGTTCATATGCCATGTGCCCAACAGAAAAGATTTAAATACAAGCTCATTATTTGAGACTAGATGCCTCAAATTCCATGAATTTCTATTTAAGAGATTGATGAAAATGATATGCTAGAGTGATGGAAAAGTATTACAAGGGGAAAAATTTATTCAGCGTTGACGGAGTTAATTAACCAGATTCTAGAATTTGTTTAAAAGAGCTGGAATCTGTGGACAGACTTGAGGTTTCTGTGTTTTAGTTAAAGTGGTGGTCATTTTGATTTCATCTCAGCAGTACCCTGCTCATCTCCCTGTATAGGTTATTTGTTTGCGTGCTTTTCCTGAATGTCAGTCTGCCAGTTCTTTTTATTATTGTAGTAAAATATAGTTGACTAGTGAAGAAGTAAGGATATTCAGCCACTAATCCTGACCATTTTAGGCATATTTCAACTCACTACTAAACCAGCCCCAATATCTATATATTTTTAAAGTTTTTTTCCTTAAGTAGAAGAATACATACTATTAGGCCAAGACGCCTAGTCTGATCAGTAGTCTTCAGTGGATCATCGGCATCTGCAACACAAGGGAAAATTTCTCAAGTCAAATTTATCATCCATGCCCACAGAGAAGTTATAAAATTCAACATGAAAAGAACCCGAAAAGACTAAAAGTCCTAGTGAGATTTCAGTAAGATTATGACAAAACTACTAAGCAAGCTGCCTTCTGTGCTATAAGTTGGTCATTCTCGAGTACAAGGATGCTAATTCACAGAAAAAGTCATAAAGCGTTTCCAGAATTTACAAAATAATAATAATAATTCACCTCTTAGAAACTCTACTGCTTCATCTAGAACAAGGTTTAACAACTGGTCATATCCTTTTAGAGTCCCTGTCACTGTAACCAAAAGAAATACCAGTAGGTTAATAAGGCTACATACTACAGCTACAACATTTTACACATAATTAAGTTTAACTAACTAGTATTTATATGAGAACAAGAAATAGAGAGTTCAGGCAAAGTATAGTAACCTTGTCTACCACCGGTGAGTTTAACTTGCACACCTTTGTCCACAAACTTGGCCAGGTCCAACACTGTTTCTTTCCTCCCTGACTGAAACACAAAAACCGTATTCCACTCATAAACTATAAACACCAAATCCACATGAAAGACAGCCAACCAAGCCAGCATGTATAATCAAAAGTTTTGGGCCCTTTTTTTTTTGTGGGTTTCAAACTTACCATCTTTATTTGGGTCCTTTAGATCCTCTTCAGCTGGAGATGAAGCTATTTGGGGGTTTTCCACTCAGAAACCCCAAGAACCCTAAAAAGCTAAACTTTGAACTTTTCAATCCGCCACCCACGGCCGTCGGACGGACGATTTGAAGACACCAAAAGACTCAACTCGGCGAGGAAAAGCTCTGGTTACCAGCTATGAGTCACGACGGCAACGGAAAGAGGGAGCTCGACAGAGGAAGAAGCCGATTCTGTCTGGGTTCGAATCGGGTCTTTAGGCTCAGAGTTTGGGTCGGTGAAGAAAAGAAGACGGAGGGGAGAGAGATGAGTGGTTTGGTGGTGGTCTCGCCGACGTTGCTCTAAGAAAGAGAACGAGAGAGAGAGAGAGAGAGAGAGAGAGAGAAGGAGAGGCGCGGGTAAGGTGAGACAAATGAGAGAATCTGATTTGGGCTTTTGTTAGGGCAAATAGCTGGGTGCGCATCCTCCGTCCAAATTGCTCAAATCATAACCGTTTATATTTTAGGGTTTTTTTTTTTCCCTAAAGTACTTTTTAAAAAATACACTATTTATTCGACCGAAATGCAAAAACTCACTTTTCAGCTGGCCCATTTTTTAAAACATAAGCACTACGATAACGGCGTTATTGTAACACGTTACAATAGCTTTGAGAATTATTACTATTACAAAAACAATTTCTACAAGTTATACAAATTTTACCAAAAAACAATTTCTACAATTTCTATCTTTAGACATTAACAATTTCTAATTCACAAAAAAACTAAAAAATAAGGCAATTTATACAAATTTTATCTTTTTTGGTTTAAACACATAAAAACTACTTTTTGAATTAAATTAAAAAATTGTCAATTTTTATTAGAGGAAAATTATGCATTGCTATTGTTACTACAATAATTAGTAACAATCAAGTATTGTTACTACCAAATAGTAGCAATCACCTTATTATTATTGTCTAACAACAATAATTAATTATTATTGTTTTCCATTAACAATAGATTAATATTGTTCTAGTCTAAATATTAACACCAACAACAATAATTTGCTAGTAGCCATCTTTGTCCACAAATTATTCCCGATCTGAAGTTGTATACCCAAATTCTATGCCTCCACCTAGGAACGGTGGCTCTGATCGAATCAACCTAGACACAAACCAAGAAATTTACTCGTTGATCTCTCATGATTTTCCTTCCCCTTTCTTTAATTTCTCACTTTCTTATCTTCATCTCTATCTCTTTCTTTTTCCTCACCGCCGAGAATACCACCACTCTCCCAGATCAGCTTACTTTCTGAAGCAGTTCTTCCCTCACAGAGAAATCAGGGACAATCAAAATCTCTCGCTCAAGACCCAGTCCTTGTTTGGTCTCCTGTTGAAGTGGTGACTCACCTGCAACATAAGTTTTTCATACTTTCTAGAGCTACTTAGCGTGATTCTTCTTTGCTTTTGTTGCTAGTCCCATTAGGAAGTGCAAGGGGCTTAGCAAATGACTTAACATCATTCACAGACCCATATACTATGCAAAGGCAAAGAGATATTATATATAGTTATGAACCTTGATCTCGATTTGCACCAGCGTTGGACAAGCGAATTTTTTATTTTGTTGGCTATGTACTATACCGCTTGGAGCACCTCACTATCTTCTATCTGCTTTCTCTTTTTTTGGTCAATATCTACTTTAGCTTAGATGTCAGAGTAGAGAGAGGGAGAAGGAGAGAGACAGAGAGAACGGTGGAAACGGTAAAAAGGACCTATTTGGTAGAAGTTGGGCCTCCTTCAAAACAAAAAGAAAGGACATGGATTTTAAAAAGAGAGTCTAAATTTGGGTTTTATAATCATTTACCTTATATTGTATAGATCACTTATTTAATTTAAGATATTTTTGTGAAAAATCAATTCAATCGGAGAGCATTTAGTTATATTATATAAATATTATCAAATAAATAAATAGACAGTTTGTGTTTAAATAGTGGCTATTTATTTAATGACAGTTATACAATTAAATAATTTTCAATTTGATTAATTTTTTGTAAAAATAATCTTTAATAGGCATCTAAAATATAAATGGTTACGATCCTAAGTCTGTACTGTCGAATGAGGATTTGGGGAAAAGAAGTGAATGTGCAAGTCCACCACAGAGTACACCCAAGCATTTCCCTTTTGTTAGGCTTCTACTGCAATGAGACACAAATTGTGTGACCCAAAACCCATTTTTGGTCTCCAATAATGAGGTATCAGATTTTGACCGCTAATGGTGGTGAGACCTATTTTGGGTCTCAGTATTTTATACTTAATTAAAATATGCCTAAAATTGATTAAGTAATGGTTAATTTATAGTTTATAAATTTAATATTTATAAAAAGAGCAAATATACTGTTGGTCCACTTACTATATTAGATTTCCCAAGTTAGTCAGCAAATTAATTTTCCTCCCAAGTTGATCCGCCTTCTTAAAACCGTTACCCAAGTTGGTCATTTATTTAAATTTTAAGTCGAATACCGTTAAAACTCAACATGTGCCTTTTTGGTTTTTTCCACCTAAGTCCACACCCAACAAAACTTACCGTTTCTTCTTCTTCCTTCTTTCTTCCTCTTATTTCTTTCTTCTTCTGCAACACACTCCCCAACCAACCCCAGCCCCTAGACCCAAACAACCTTCTCCCACCCATTGCATCAACCGGCCCACCATCCCATCCTCCCCTCAAACCCACCATCATTCCCTCCCCAACTCATGCCCAGCCCACCCCCAACTAACTGAAATTAACTACTTAGACTTCAAAAAAAATTCCGAAAAATTCCACTTTCTAACCTCTTTCTCTCCTTTCCCAGTAGCCAAACACTATTTAACTAAAACCAAAATATCACATCACAAAAAACCAAGCAAAAATCGTATTAAACCTACTCAAAAGTGGGGAATATAAAAATTAAACAAATTGCTTGAAACTCAAATTTTTGTTGTTGTTGCACATTGTAATTCAATCACCAGTACCACAATACAACCCCCAATTACTCACCAAAAAAAACACAATTTACATTTCCCAACCAAGCAATCAAACACTCTGCAAACCCAATCAAACTAACACAATTTCAAGAAAAACAACCCAAAACTTAAAACCCATTAAAAAAAAAGTGTAAAATGCATTAGTGGTCCATTTATTATGGTGGTTTTCCCACATTAGTCAACAAATTTATTTTTGTCCCATTTTGGTCCAGAATTTTTTTTAAATGCCATAATTTTGTCTGTTGTGTCAAAGTTGTGCTAGCTTTACATAAGGAACATGTAGGTATATGGGAGGCTAAAAAATTATTTTCATGCGAGAACAGAACAAAGAACTATAAAATACTTAATTAACCCAACCTTCTCCTTCTCCTTCCCCTTCCCTTTCCATGCCTAACCCAAAACCCAGAAGAGAAAATAAAGAATTGCCTCCATTTTGGATGTCAAAAGCCAGTACCGATGTGCCGGTGTCACCTCCCAAAAGCCAACAGATTTGCACTGTATATTCTCCCCCCATACTCCCCTTTCACTGTTTCCCTCTTTCTCCTTCTCTTTCTCTCGGTCTTTCTTTTTCTCTTTCTTATGGCACTATACCACCCAACCTCGCCTCTCCCCTCCACCTCTTTTAGTTGCTCTCGGTGTAACACCGTCTTCTCTACATTGAATCAGATTTTCAATGAAGAAGAATGAGAGAGAGATTAGATAGGGACAGAGATAGAGAAAGGTAGAAAAAATGGGAGAGTAGTGGGGCAGATTAAACATCAGTCGGAGCCATAAAGATGGTTGGGGTTGGTTTCAATCAAATTGAGTGAAGGGTTATTAGTTTTTTCTTTTTTTGGGACTAAGGGGAGGGGTTACATTAAGTGTGTTCTTTAAGTGCTTTTTAGCATGGGGGAGGGATGCGGTAGATGGTTGGAGAGCCGGAGGGGGAGGGGAAGGGTCGGGGTAGATGGGTGGAAAGGTGTGAGCAAGGTGTGTTTTGAATCCTTCCTTTTTTTTTTTTAATTACTATTTTGGATGCGAAAGGGGAAGGGGAAGGGAACACTATAACAAAATGTTGGAAAATATTATATTCTAGTGTAATTTCCTTATTTTTGTATTTACTTTATTATTTTGTTCCCTAGTCTCGTGGGTTTATATGTAATAATAGGAATTATGGATAACTCCTTTGTTATTAGAGGAATTCATGTACTTGTATAAATACCCTTTTAGGAATGAATAAAGTAATTCAGAATTTCTACCCTAAAACATTTCTTAGCATGGATTCAGAGCCACCCAAAATTCCTATTCAAATATCTTAGGGTTTTGGTGGTATTTTAGGGTGTTGTTCTTTCTTCCTAGGTTTTCTGCACCAATTTTTTTTCCAGAAGACTTATATTGTTGTGCTCTCTAGAGATTTCTCATCCGGGTAGAAAGTGGGCTGCTAAGGTTGCGATTCTTGTTTTTTTGGAATTTTTTCCTAAAAATTTTGCTAGTTCCGCAATGTTGTGGTTGATCTTACTATACTTTAGTTCTTAATTTCTTGTGATTGTCTAGAAAATCTAAGGGTTTCTTGAGTTTTTCAAAAAAATTTCCTAAAAATTATATTTTAACTATGAATTATCTAGTTTCTCCAATCAAAATATTAGATGGTTCAATTATTTTGAGTGGGCACATCATTCTTTTATCACTCAACAATGTTTTTCGAGTTATGTGTATGGTGACATTATTGGTCTTGCTAAACCTTCTGAAAAATATGAAGACTAGCTAAATAATGATTGCTTGCCTATATGTTGGCTTCTTGATTCAATGGCTAAGAATGTTTGCTCTCAATTATGTATTTGATGACTTCTCAAGAGATTTAGAAGACTGTGGAGATGATATATTTTGTTGCGGATTTTTCTAGCTTTTCTTTTCAAGGGGAGAATGACTATCTAGAAGAGAAGATCCTTGTACCAAAAAAGAGGGATTGTCAGTTTTACTTAATGAAGACAAGAGTGGATGTCTAAATTGTTCATATTCACTTCATGAATGTCTTACCAATATCGATCAAGGATTGGTTGATTGTGATTGGAACTCTAATAATAGCCATTTGGTTACATCTATATCTAACACCAATATTGGTGTTGTTAATTATGTACATCGTAAAAGGTATGTTGAATTTGGTAATTGGGAAGATCTTTTAAATCTATTAAGGGGAGTCTACAGGTGTAGAGAAGACTTCTATTTTTTCTGATCATACTTGTGTTTTTCATAATGGTTTTGATAATTTTGAAATAAAGAAATTATTTAAGGAGGAAATTTTTTTTTTTTTTGTGTGATTTTGATAGCTTTGGATTGCAAAAGTTGTTTGGGTTTTTTTTTATGATGAAGATCATATTGGTGATCATCTGGATAATCCTCATGAAAGATGGAGGTGAATTGGATTTATTGTTATCTTTTAATGAAAAAAGTGAATGTGTATGTTCAAATAAAAGCATCTCTAAAAGACTCTAGCAAAATCATTTTTCAAATTCATATTTGATGACCTATGTGGGAATTTGAAGAGTAATATTTGCTACTTGAATTTTTTACTCTCCAAAAGACTCTTCTAATTTTAAATATTTGTATTTATTCTATATACTAATTATTTGAATTTTTTCTATACACTAATTATTTGTATTTTTTTTATGCACGATTTATTTTTAAAGTTTAATTTATCAACTAAAAATTTATTATGAGAGAAAAGAAAAAGAAAATTGTATAGGAATTATATATAAATTAAATGTCATTAATATTTGAAGAAAGGAGAGGAGAGAATGTCCTAGATTTGAAGAAAAAGAAATTAAATTTTCAATTGAAGATTCATTTTGAAGATTCTCTTAGACTATCTCCAAATGACTCTTTAAATGAAGAATTCTTCATTTTTTGAAGAGAGAGTAGAGTATTTTGGTCTCCAAGAGACTCTTCAAAATGAATATTCAATTGAAAATTCAATTTCTTTCTCTTCAAATCTAAGACCCTCTCATCTCTCTTTAAATATTAATGACATTTAATTTTATTTATAATTCCTATAAAATTTTCATTTTTATTTATTTAATAATAAATTTTTAGTTGATAAATTAAAATTTAAAAATAAATAGTGCATAGAACAAATACAAATAATTAATGCATAGAAAAAAATAAATAATTAGTGCTTTGAATAGATACAAATATTTAAAACTAGAAGAGTCTTTTGGAGAGTAAAAAATTCAAGTAGCAAATATTACTTTTCAAATTGTCATATAGGTCATCAAATGTGAATTTGAAAAGTAATTTTGTTAGAGTCTTTTAGAGATACTCCTAGAGCCCAAAATACACTTCCTTCTCTTCAAAAATGAAGAATTCTTCATTTGAAGAGTTTTTTGGAGATGCTTTAAGGCTGCTAAAATTATATATGATCTTAATGATATTGCAAGTGTTTTATCATAAAATATTTTTCATAAATTTACTTATAACCATAGCAGAATTCTTTATTCTTGTAGTGTGCTTCAAGTGTCAATAGATTGCAATCAAGAAGTGCTCATATGCTTGGAGTCCAATTTTCAACTCCTTGAAAGGTAATTGCCAGCTAGGCCATTAAACAAAAGAGCCATTATTTCTTCTTGATTACTATATTACAAGCCACCTTGCAGTTGATCTTGTTGGAAAAGGCAGCTTACTACGAGTAAATTTTGTCGCAGTAAATGTCATACGTGTTTGGTGTTGAGATGTCTTCAACAATTTGGAAGAAAAGGTTACATGATTATATGGGTGCTAAAGTTCAATATGATTTTCTAGACCATTCTTGCATACTAATTGCTTATACAGTTAATCAATGGAATTATATGAATTTTATTGACATTAACTCTTTTATTTTTCAGGTTTCCAAGAACTTGATTGACTTTGTTAGTTGAAAATTGGTGGCAAATTGATGAATATTTTGTTAATAAAAAGTTGGAAACTATGATAAAAGATTATTCTTTTGTGAATAATGAAGATTGATTAACTAATTTACTTATCAAGGCAGTCTCTCTGGTAATGGATTATTACTCATATTTGCAAGTTTGTTGATTGTTATATTGATATACTAACTTGAGAGAGGAGTGTTGGAAAATATTATATTTTAGATTAACTAAGATTTGGGGTGGGCGCAGTCCGGTCCAACCTGGTTCTCTACCCACACCATGCGTCGCACCGAACAACCATTTACGGAACTGAACCAATCTGGACTGGTAAGGGTTCCAGTTTGGTTTAGTGCACCGTGGTGGTCCTTCTACAAAAATCATGATTAAGTCAAACAACCTAACCAATAGGTAAAGAAGGTCAAGGAAAATGATTCTTATACCCAACTCAACGGAAAAGTCTTGCCAGAAAGGCTAGAATCAATGGTGGAAGCCCACTACCTTTGTGGCATCAATTTTCTAATCACACTAGTCCAATAAACAATAGGAGCCCATGAAAAGACTCACCGTGACTTGGGGAACAAAACCCAAATGGTCCAGTGTATCAATTTGGCTGGGTACGAGGTCAACGTTGGCAAGCAGGCAAGTGATGCACACAATGAGGTAGAAGAGAGAGATGAAAAGTTGTATACATATACTATCGGCATTGGTGGTCGGACAGTGAGCCACAAATAGGCGCAAGGCACGGCGAAGATGAATGGCAGAGTGCACAGAGAGGAATTATATGGAGATAGAGAGAGAGTGATGAGAAATAAAAGAAATATATAAATGAAAGTGAGAGAGAGAGTTTAATACTAATTATTAGTTATTATACTTTAATGAAATAAAAAAGAAATAAGAACTGATCCTTTTTTTGCCATAAAAACTTATCTTTAATTGGGGTATTTGTGTAATTGACTAATTCGAGTTTGGTGTTAATTGAGGTTTGGGGTTTTAATTGGCCAAATCAAACAAAAAAATAAAAGACATTAGTATTGGGGTTTGGCCAAATAAATTTTTTTTAAAAAGGAAAGACATAAGGATTGGGTATATATAACATTATAAAGTTTAGAGTATAGAGTATTTATTTATATAGTTACATAATTGATGTTATATGTTATATATGTTATATACTTATATATCCTTATCTTATCATTAATGAATGGCCTTAATGATACCCTTATTGCTCTTGTGCCTAAAGTGATTAGCCCTGTGTGTGTTTCTCAGCTTAGACCTATTAATTTATGCAACACCATTTATAAGATTATTTCTAAGATCTTGGTCTAAAAATTGCGGCCTCTATTATGTTTTCTTGTTTCCCAACACAAGTTTGTTTTGTTCCTGATCGCCAAATTATTGATAACATTGTAGTGGCACAAAAGGTTTTTCACAAGTTTAAGGTGACTGGTGGTAAAAAGGGTTTATTTGCTTAAAAGATTAATTTGGCTAAAGCTTATGACAAAATGCAGTGGAGGTTTATTATAGATGTTCTTTGTTATTGGCATCTTCCTAGGACAAAAGTTGGTCTATAATAGCTTTAAGTCCTTAGTGAGTTTAGGTCTTCTCAACATGTTTGAGTTTAGGTCTTCTCAACATGTTTGAAATTCAAGACATACAAGATTGATTGTTTCGATGATGATGCTCAGGTCTTAAGGTAAGTTTCATTATTCATATCATTCATATTATTTAGGTCCTTGCATTTAGGTTGAGTGTTGAGGTGTAGTTGGGTTTGAGGATTACAAACTGGCATTTAAGTTTTTATGCGAACGACTGGTCGTATGGTTGTTCGACCGGTTGGTACCTCTTCGAAAATAATTTTTTGTAAGCTTTGTCTGACTGGTTGGTCGGGATTCCGACCGATTGTTTCGATAACTTTCCTGTTTTAAAAGTTACGTTTTAATTGGTTTTAAAATGTGTTTTTAAATAACCTAGTTGTTTTAGGACATCTTTTAAGTTTTGTTTTTACCTTATATGTGTGTAGAGTCTGTTCTTTTTAAGATAAAGATTATAGCCATTGATTTTTTCTTGAGAGAAAATTAGAGCTTTGAGAGAAAAATTATTTTGAAAACCTAACTTACATATTTTGAGGAAAAATATTCTTGAGAGTTAGGTGGGTGCATATTTATAGATTGATCTTCAGTAGGTTGTTCCTTGCTGAACCTATTGAAGACTTTCAAACTTCATACATCATCATTCATTCAAGACTTGGGCATCAAAGGACTAAAGCTAGGTTAACTCAAGCTAGGAACGAATCCAGGATTTTTAACTTGGGGGGTCAAATTAGGGCACCTTTCTACCTAGCATTGCAAAACGATGGAAATTTTTTTTAAAAACCACCACCAACTTTGGATATATATGTGTGTGTGTGTGTGTGTAATAATAAGTTCATATTTTACTGACTTTGATTTAGTGATTTTTACAAAATATTTAGGGACCACCACTAAATTGAAAATTGTTTGTCATTATTTGTAGTATTTCTAAGCATTTTATTTATTTCTAGTATTTGGTATTACGTTGTTGTTATATTTTCATTTCTATTTCATAACTTAATTAGGTTTTAATTTTAATTAATTTTGTGTTTATTTGTTTTTGGTTCTATAAGATTATAAGAAAAAGCCCAAAAGAAGAAATAATAAGCTCAAAATAATTAAATGCAACTCATGAGAAGACCCAACCTTGTGAGGCCCAAAGCCTTCTTAGACTAGTCAGCCCAATGCCATAAACAACCCAGCTCACCACCATAACGCAAAGCTTCCTCCTTCATCAAATGAATCCAACTCACCACCATGTTTGAAGCTTCCCTCTTGTAAAAAGTTAAACTAAACCAAAAAAAAAAAGGCAGAACAAATACAACAGATGATGGTAGGCTTCAGCCTTCAAGGCTTGGGGGTCGTCAACAAGTTTTGGGGGGTCGTAGCCGCTGGGCTTGGTGGGTCGCCGTCTTGAGGAAGGGATTTCTTTGGGGAGAGGTCATCAGCATTGGGGGTTGCCTGACCCCTACCTCTAAACGTGGATCTGTCCCTGACTTAGGCTCAAAGGATTGTAGCTGAATTGTGGAGCGCTTCTTCGAAGGACTGAGGAGCAGGTCTTTGGGCAATTATCTATTTGAAGGCATTGCTTGTGGCGTGAGGTTAGTAATCTTAGGAATGACTCTAAGGTTTTAATCGAGTCACTTGTGTAACCTTTTGATCTTAGTAGATTGCAAATTTGGACTAGGTCCCATAGTTTTTCCCCTTGGGGTTTCTGTGTCATCAGATTACTTATGTTCTTTATTCAATGGTTTGCTAAGTTGGTTGTTTATTTTTAATCCACTGCATAATCAATTAGGTAAATTTAAAATTCAGATTAGTTTTGAAAAAGCCTATTCAACTCCCCTTCTAGGCTTGTTTGTGTGACCTGAATCAATTACAGGTTTGAGAAGCAAGAGAAGAACAAAAGGAAGGTTTCGGCCTTGAATGATGATGATGCGATTTTGGGGCACTATGATGATCATCTGAAGACTTTGAAGGACAATCTCAATTCTAAAGTCGAGAGTAGCATTCCTCTCCTTAATTAATGTTTGTAAGTGTATATTGTAATTAGCATCTTTTTAGGACAAAATATGAGTTGTAAAACGCCTTAGAGTCCTTAGAGTGTGTTTTGAGAGTTCAAGCAATTCAAAGAAGATCAAGTGATTTAAAGAAGTTCAAATTCCCTCAAGCATCTCAAGTCCGATGATGATGCATGGTGTCAAAAGGTAAGTTTCATTTCATGCATCTCATATAGATTATTTCTTTAGGTTTGAGTTGTGAGGCAAAAGATGTGTTTGAAAATATTGGTTTTAATTGCTTTTAGATTTTTTCTCTCTCCGACTAGTTAGCCTTTGTGCTTGACTAGTCGACCATGTTTGAGGAGGTTCCCAATCACGTGGATCTTGTCGGTGTAGGTGGCAAAAATTTGGAGGTCCGTAACTACCATGGAGTGGAATTAGTTGCATCTCAAACATATTTCTATTACTCTCGTTGTAAGAGATGTCGACTGATGTGGGTTAACTTCTAACTTTGTTAGTTTTGGTGGCTTAATAGAAATAGAACGAAAATAGCAATGCCCATCTGACATAGTTACTCAAAAAGCAATTATTTAGGGTTTGTATTATATGGTCAATCTTGTAACAATGACTATTGACAAAAATTGAAACACAAATAACAATGTCTAGAACAAGGAGTTAAATTTCCATATCCGTGGAAATTTCGATGGAAATTTTGACTGAAATTTTGACTAAATTTTGATTTCGCTAGGGTTTAGACAAAAAGGACGGAAATTGCTATCAAAAAATGAAAATTTTGAATGAAACTATAGTATATGCTTATTTAACATATTATCTACTACATTTATAAAAAAATATTGAAGGAATCAAACCATATTTTAAGTTTCATGTGACATAAGGTGAATATAATGCGCACTAGAAGCAAATTCTATTAATAAAATTAATATAATGAATAAGTAAAATTAGTATATTCTTTATTACTTTATAATCTATACACTAAACCCTATATACCATATAATTAATATTCTATATCTTTAAGATATAATATAGGATATTAGGGTTTAGGCCCTCTAGAGTATTTATTATTATTATTTTTATATAAAAATGTATTAGGAATTTAAGATTTAGGGTTTAAAAATTACTAAACAAAACTCTAAAACCAAAGAGCCAAACTAATTCTCAAACGAAACCCCAAAGGCAAAAGGCCAAATGAAACTCCAAACCCTTTTTTTTTTCTAATTGCTCAAAGGCCTCAAACCCTAAACCTTTTTTTTCTTTTCCTTTCTTTTTTTTTTCTCTTTTTTCTTTTCTTCCTTTTTTTCTTCTTTTTTCTTCTTTCCTTCCCATTTTCCACGTGCCTTTCTCTTCGTCTTTTTTTCCCTTTTTTTTTTCTCTCCCCAGTTTTGCGGCACCTTTCCTCACCTACCTACCTGCCTCACTTTTTTTTTTCCCTTCTCCCTTGCTTTCTTCCCCCTTTCCCAGACTTCCCATCTTCCTCCTTACTTTCTCTTCCACCTTTCCTAAAATTCCCCGCAAGCTACTGGGCTTGCCTCTCTTCCTTTTTTGTTTTTTTTTTCTTTTCCCTCATTTCTTCCCATCCCCAGATCCCACTTCCCCCTTGCTGAGATCCCCATATCTCTTTTCTCTATTCTCTCTCCACCCTCCTCCTCATCTCATATTTTATCTCTCTAAATCTCTCAGCCCTTGCCTTCGAAACCCACCAAAAAGTGAAAATCTAGCCTCAACCTCTTCTCCACCATAAATACAATCTGTATTTGCCCAAATTTCGGCAAAATTTCGCCAAATTTCAGGTTTTTCAAAAAGTTTGCCGAAATTTCGACTAAATGTTCAAAATTTAAATGAAAAATATATGGAATGGTGATTTCGTTTCGACATCCTCCAAAAATGAAAATTTCGGTGAAATTTTCAAAATTTAACTCCTTGTTCTACAATATTAGTTGATAAAAATGTTGGGAATGCCCAAATTTGTTGTAGTAAATGGTGAAGGGTTTTTTATTATTTTTAATTTAGGGTGATGTTTGGGTTGTAGGATTCAAACCTACCTAAATCCAACAGTGGATAATTAGTCACCTATTTTTTTAAAAAAATTTATATATATACCCACGAATGCCCATTGTAAGATCTTATATTTAACACTAAATGTTGGATACCTAATGGGATCCACTACCATGTAGATTTTTAATTATCCGAACCGTGTATTTTTTTAATCTCTATTTATAAATCATTCTTACAAAAAATTAGCCAAATCGGAAATCTTTTGCGTATCTAACTTTGATCAAACAAATAGATGATTTTATCAAAAATTTTAATTCGTCTTTTTATTTGATCAAAGTTAGATCGATAAATAATTTCTGATTTAGTTGATTTTTTGCAAGGATGATCTATGAATAGAGATCTAAAATAAACAATTTGGATTGTTAAAAACCTATGGAAATAGGCCCCCTGAGGTTACAATATAGACTTCCTATATATATATTTCACACATGTCAATTAAAATTTATATTGTGTGTTTTTTATATTTTTATTGTTTAATAAATTATTACTATTCTCTCCACCTTTTAGGAGAGTGAGATATTTTTTATTTTTTAAATTTTATTTTAATTTTTACATTTTACAAATATATTTTTATTTATTGAATAAAGGATATTTATAATAATTCAAAATTTAGTGAAACCTGTAATACCAAACCACTCTCCTGACATTATAATATTAAAGATTAAAGATTAAAGTTTTGTCGGTCGGTGAGGGGTTTAAAATTCAGCTTTTGACTTCAACTTCGACAATTGTTGGTCGGACTGGATTACTGACCGAGACTCAAAATTCATCGAAACCCCATATTTTCGACCCACCAAAGTCGATAAGATTGGTAGGTTTTGTTGATTTTCAGTGACAAATTCCACCCCTAATTACTATATGTATTTTATCAATACAACTCAAAATATGTGTCATAAAATAGAGATTGACTCTTAAGTTGTATACTACATAAAAAAAGGACAATACTGGGGTGCTCCTTTTCATAAAATTCATGTTCAGCATTGCTGGTTCATAATTAAAATTATTCATACTTTAAATCAATTATTAAAAATTAACATTGTAAAAAATTGATTCAATTAAAATTATTTAATTACATAACTATTATCAAATAAATAAATAATTTAATAAAAAATACTCTTTAAATATAATTTATTTTTTTGATAATATTTTTAATAGGTGAAAAATTTTGGGAGAGGGCTCTGCAGATGCACCTCTCTCGCAGATAGATCTACGCCTTGAGAACAAACCCATAGGGCCTGATAACCCATGGGAGCTACTTTACTGTTCAATCCTCACATATTCCTTTGCTACCGGCCCTTCTGAATTTCTCTTCTCTCCAACCAAAATTAGTTTTTTTATTTTTTATTTTTTATTTTCTCAAATTCAAACCCTTCTAAATTTCCCTCTCTGCTAGACGAACTTATGGGCACAGGTATCTCTCATAAACCCTATTTAATCGTTGCTTTTGCTACCTACCTATTTACTTTGGCTTCTTCGGAGATTTGGTTGTTATAATTTGGTAAATTTGGATGCTTTTTTTTCTTTTAAAAAATGATAATGGTTTTGCTTACTCTTGCTTTTATATTTGATTGGTGAATTCCAGCTCGTAGTTTGATGGAGGAAGAGAGAAAGGGGCACAGGGATATTAATTGGGATGATAATGAGGTTTGTGGATACTATATGGTTCGCTTTTGTCCCCACGATCTATTGGCCAATACTCGAAGCGATCTAGGTGCATTGCTATTAAATTCGTTTTGAATTACACTTTTAAACACTCTGTTTGGTTTCTGAGAAAACCCAGGAAAGAAATGCTTGAACCATGATTTGAATTTTCAGTTTTTGAATCATATGCTTTTTGGAGAGTGCGAGGTTTGACTAACAGTAAATGTTTTGTTCTTGATTCAGGACCGTGCCCCCGAATACATGACCCAAAATTGAAAGAGAGGTGATTAACTGGATCTTTTATATAGATCAGAAATGTTATTTTAGGTTTACATATTACGCTTATCCGTCCAGATCGAATGCAATCAAAAGACGGTCAAATTTTGCATGTTAATTTGATTGTATGCAATAGAGTGTGATGAAACTTTCATATCTTACAGTTTATGGGTTTTTTTTTTTTTTAAGTTTTTGGTTGTGGTAATTGATTTAATCATTTTGATCAGATTCTTCCTAGAAGGGAAGAAGAATATATCCATTCCGAGTCAGAAAATTAGGTTACTAATTAGTAGAATAATTGCATGGGATATATTGTAATATTTATTTAGTGATGGCTCATTTGTAATGTGTACGGCCCATTTTCCAGTTTATAACATTTTCTTATAATTTAATCTCATGATAACTTTGCTTTCCATTAATCTTATTTGTAAGTGTCAATTTAACTTTGCTTTCCATTAAATCATACATTAATGATGATAACTTTTGTACCTATTTATTTCGGGAGATAAGTAAGGAAATATTTGAATGGTAAGTATTCAGCTAAAAGTAACTGGTAATGTTCACATGTCATGATCTATTCCATCTTTTATTTTTTTTTCAAGGGCTCTGTTCCTGTTGCTTCAACCCATTGTAAGCTTATTTTTCCATTTTTCTTACCTGTAAACTGTTGATGAATAAGTATTTATGCACAAATTATTAGGAAAAGGGTATATTATTACTATCTTTATGTTTTCATAAGAGTATGTAGATTTCTGTTTTTCTTTTGGTCAAAACTTGATCTTTGTTTTGAAAACAAGATGATCTGACGTCATTTTACACACTCTCTTCCTTTTCATCAGAAAATTTAGAAACTTACTGTATAGGTTTTGATATTTTCTTCACAATTCAAGGACTACTAGACTACAGATTTGTCCAGATTGATTTGGATGCTCTTCTGAGTGTTTTCTCCAGCTCCAAACCGGCTCCTTTTGTTTTCTTTTTAGTTTAAGGCATTTTGTTGTTTCTTTTTTCAGTTTTAAGTTTTAATTTTCGGCTGTGATTGTATTTTCTTATTTCACTTTTAAGTGTTTCTTTTTATATGTTGGTGATTTTAGTTTTGAGAAGTCCTCAAGGCATAATTCATATGTCCCCAAGCTTGAAGCTGAACTTGCTCAGTTTTGTGAGATATTGGTAGGTTGCACATTGTGCCATTGGTCTTGATAATCTCTTGTTTTTCACCTATATTTTTTTGTCATATTTTACTTGCATTTCAGGTGATGGATTTGAACAGAAGAGTGAGGCGTGGGCGAGAACTCGGTGCTCAAGAGGTGGAACCTGCACCGCCACCTTCATTGTTAACTGACAAGACTGAACAGTTGTCTATTCTGGAAGAAAAGATAAAGAACCTGCTCAAACAAGCGGAGGTCCATGATGAAGCTGGGAAGTTGGATGAACCTGAAGCACCTATGAGAAAGGTGTTTCTATTATTGCCTGATTTTTCTGTTAATCATTTGTTTCTTAGTTATTCAAATAATTTTTCCACAAACCCTGCCAGCCAGGTTCATTTTTGTGTTATACCTACATTAGATTCCGTATCATGTTTTCTTGGTTGACTAACTAATTCTGTTTTTTTTTTTTTCATCCTGTAATAGATGTTGGATAATAATCATGAGAAGAGTTCTAAAGTTGGTGAGGCACAGGTTGGTTCCAGTGCCCCTGCTCTCTTTGGTAATACCCAACCAAACTGGTATAGAGTTTTACTCCAGCAAATCTCAGTCTATGGTATAGCTGCTGGTTACTGCTTATCAGCCTCATTACTTTCCATCATCAACAAATGGGCTGTAGTGAAATTTCCTTATCCTGGGGCACTAACTGCTTTACAGTATTTTACAAGTGCTATGGGGGTCCTCATTTGTGGCTGGCTTAAGTTCATAGAGCATGATTCGCTTGACCTTCTTACCATGTGGCGCTTCTTACCAGCAGCAATTATATTCTACCTCTCTCTCTTCACCAACAGTGAGCTCCTTCTCCATGCTAATGTTGACACTTTCATTGTCTTTCGTTCAGTTGTTCCGATCTTTGTTGCAATAGGAGAGACTCTCTTCTTGCACCAACCATGGCCGTCAATGAGGACATGGATCTCACTTACCACTATTTTTGGGGGAAGTGTGCTTTATGTGCTAACAGATTACCAATTTTCAGTCATGGCTTATAGTTGGGCTCTAGCTTACTTGGTAAGCATGTCCATAGATTTTGTCTACATAAAGCATGTGGTAATGACCATTGGTTTAAATACATGGGGTCTTGTACTATATAACAATCTTGAGGCTCTTCTACTGTTTCCATTGGAACTACTTGTAATGGGTGAATTGAAGAAGATTAAGCACGAAATTTCGGAAGAAACAGATTGGTATTCTTTTGAGGTGGTTTTGCCGGTGGGGTTATCATGTTTATTTGGTTTATCCATCTCTTTCTTTGGCTTTTCTTGCCGGAGGGCAATTTCTGCAACTGGATTCACTGTTCTTGGTATAGTGAACAAGCTATTAACAGTTGTGATTAACCTGGTTATTTGGGACAAGCATTCGACATTTGTTGGTACATTGGGGCTATTGATATGTATGCTAGGTGGTGTTATGTATCAGCAATCTACAACCAAGAAGCCCAAAGTTGTGAATGAAGTAAAAGCACAGGAGACTGAGGAAGAACAAGAAAAGTTACTTGAAATGAAAAGCAGCTTAGAAAGAAACTACAATGTGAAACGCACTGTTGAATTGGAACAAGGAAAATGAAAAGGCTTTGTTAAGGTAACAATGTCCTATTCTTTTGTTGCTTCTGGATTTTATTTTGCTCCAGTCCAGCTTTATTGACTGATTAGTCTCCAGTGGTAAGAATGACCAATTAAGTAAGTTGGTCTTTAACAGAATATCATTGTTGGACATGTGGGTTGAGATGAATAGTGGGCATGACAAATCAGTTAAATTAGCTCTTTGTTACCACAGAAATTTTATCTATATTGATAATTATTCTCAAGCCAATCTATTCTGCAACACTTATTCAGCCTGGAAAACCCTGTCAGACAAAATATTATGTTATATTCTTCTGTAAACTTAGACTGATCAAATAGTTTGGGTGGCAGTGCCTTATTTGTTGATGGATGCAGAATTGTTAAAGATATGCTTGTATCAGAATTTTCTTTATGTACTCAAAGCTTATAGCTTTCACAATGTACTTGTAAAAATTATGGAAGGTAGGGTTGTAAGCAATTCGCCAAAAAGATTTTTCTTACTAGTTCTGTATAACAGTTTTGAATGAGTATTAATGATTTTGGTTTACTGATTGGTTACCTTTTTATGGTCTGTGGCTCCTGTTGTAGCTAGGCTGTTGTTCTATTGAGAAATTTTCTCCTTGTGTTTGGGAGTTGGGACCTCCCCTTTGGGCTTTAAAGGATTCATTTATTTGCTCAACCAAGGAATGTAATTTTAATTTCGACAGAAATTTCGAGGGAAATTTCGATCAAATTTTGATTTCGCTTGGGTTTAAACAAAAAGGATGGAAATTGCTATCAAATAATGGAAATTTTGAATGAAATTTTACCATATACTTATTTAACATATTATTTATTATATTTATAAAAAATTATTAAAAAAACCAAATCATATTATAGGTTTCATGTGATATAAGGTAAATATAAGAGTTAATTATTGATAACCCTAGTTTGGGCCACCTAATTCTCCTAAAGTCCATTTTTTTATTGAGCTTCCCAGCGAATCCACATGAATTTCTTTCAGCCCAATTTTTTCTTTTGCTTGCTCCACTTCATTTTCTTCTGTCTCTTTCGCCGTCTTTCTCCGTCTCTATCCCATTTCATCTCTCATTACTCTCATTTCTCCCATTTCAAACTCAGCATCTTTCTCTCTTCTCTCTCTTCACAGTCGCTCTCTCTCTCCTTGATACATCATCACCATCCGAAACCATCTCCTCGTGCTCGCCTTCGGCCGCGATCTGCTTCTTCCGGCCGCGATCCACAAATTAAACCTTTGTAGTAGGCTGTCAGTGACAACTAGACGACCCAGATCTTTTGATGGACCATTTGGGCGATGTAGATCCTTTTAAGAGAGAGAGCTTCTAAAAGAGCATTTGCTTATAAAAGCAGAGGAGCCCCCAAGGTCTTATGTCCATTGTGCAGTTGTTTTGTGTCTAAAAATATCTGAATCAACCGAGGAGCTGATTGGCGATGGCATTGGCCCTAAAGTCATCTCTATTGCCAAGAATGTCCTCAACCTCACTACCTCCATCAAAGGTTCCTTCAATTACAAATTTTTCTTAAGTGTATTTTGATTTTATACTTTGTTTGGTTACTGAGAAACGGAAGCAGAATGGAAAAGGAAAAGTAAAGCCATATTTGGATTTCATTTGTTAGAAGTCACTTACTTTCCTACATTTTCTCACTGATTCTAGTAGTGCTTAAAGGTTTCAGAGTTAGTGTCTAACAATAAAATTCATGTGTGTGTAATCAAGAAATGTTTTCTAGGGACTTGGTATTTTTTATTATTTTTGCTATTTATAGAACCAAATATATTTCTGTAAAATAGGGATTGAGAGTATCAAGAAGTGCCTGTGGGTGGAGCTGCCTTGGATTTGAATGGACTGCCATTACCAGAAGAGACTCTTTTTACAGCTAAGCAATCCGATGCAATTCTACTCGAAGCAATTGGGGGGTAGATTATTGTCCTTTACAATGCCTTTTCTATCTTATTGATTTTGTTTTTTTAGTGTGCCATTCTCATTTGCAAATATGTAATTGCTTAAGTTGTTGGTTCTTAAGGTACAAATGAGATAAAATTGAAAAGCATTTGAAACCATAAACTGGTTTGCTTAAGCTTCGAGAAGGTCTTGAAGTGTTTGCAAATTTGAGGCCTACAATTGTTTTACCACAGGTAATATCTATGCTAATAACTTAAGCATTATTAGCTTCAAATCTATCACCTGCAAAGTTTGTAATTACTTGGTTTTTTGAGGTGATGGTTCTTATGGTTGGCTTGCCTCATGACTATGAATTTGACCAAAATGGAGGTCAATGAATCATACCCATTACCTACCATCCAATATTTGTCCAAATTCATTTATTATTTTAGGCCTGCAATTGTTTTACCGCAGGTAATATTTGTGCTAATCCAAATTACTGGGAATTTGGTTAAATTTGTTTGGCACTTTTTCTTTTTGATGTTGTTAGTTGTTACATTAACTGTGCACCCTAGTACATTAAGATTGTGTTCAGAACATCATATTCCATTATTGTATTAAAAGTTGTTGATTGATAGATTTGGTATATTATATATATGATAATTGAGTGACTAAAAGGTGTACATAATTGTTTTATCTTCTTAAGAACTAAGAAGGCCATTGTTTAGATTACGATAATGGGCATGATGCTGTGAGCTTGTGAGTGTATCCTCATCCATCTTTGAGTTTCAGAAGTCAGAACAGACCCCACACAAAGTGCCTCTTGTGCCATTCTCCAGACCAGCACCATCCAAATAAGACGATGCTCAGAAGTGGCTACTCCTATAATCATGGGATTGTTGTTATGATTGATTATTGTGGTGGGATTATTGTTCTAATTTAGTAATTGAAATGAGATTGTTATAATGATTCAATAATTGAGATTGTTACTGTGTGACAATAGCAATCAAATAGTAACAATCATGTGATATTATTACTCTGTGACAGTAACAATCAGACGATTGTTACTTTGTGACAGTAACAATTAGATGATTGTTACTTTGTGACAATAACAATTAGGCGATTGTTACTTTGTGACAATAACAATTAGGCGATTGTTACTTTGTGACAGTAGCAGTAGCTAGTATACATATTTTATAGCATCATATCTAGGTCTATGATTGACTTATGCATATTTGGTTATGTTACTTGTTGCAGATTAGAACACCATGGAGTGAGATGTGCCTTCCACTGCTCCTCTTTTATTGCCCTTCATTAGAATTTGTTATTAAAATACTGATGGCATTGTTAATAGGGTCCTTACAATTTGCTAATTTTGACAAAGAAAATACGTAGGATTTGTATATGTAAGATTTGTATATGTATGATTTGTAAATGAAGTAACAAGTTGTTACTAGCTGACAGTAACTATAAGATAACTGTTATTGTCGGCCAGTAACAATAAGGTGGGACAGTAACAATTCTTTAGATATAAAAAATTAAAAAAATAAAAAGGAGCTTTTATGCTATTTTGGATGTGTTTATACACAATAAAAATGTAAGTTTTGTATAAATTGCACTATTTCAAAGTTTTTTTACAAAGTAAGAATTGTTACTATTAGACAGTAACAATTCTTAAAGGTACTGTAGCGCTACAGTAACACTGCTACAGTACCGTCGTTACTGTAGTAACGAATTTTTTTAAAAAGTGGGCCGCTATAGTAAATTATTGTAGCGTCTGGGCTGGATGAACAGTAAATTTTTTTAAATGAACTTTAAAAAATCACCCTAAATATAATGCTCGCTAGAAGTAAATACTGTTAAATAAAATTAATAAAATGAAGCAATGAAATTAATATATTCTTCATACTCTATAATCTATATACCAAACCCTATATACTCTACAATCTATATTCTATATTCTTTAGGATATTAGAGTTTAGACTATTTACGGTATTTTTAATAATTTTTTATATAGAAATGTATTAGAGTTTAAGATTTAAAAACAATTAAATGAAATCTCAAAATCAAATGGCCAAATCAATCTCCAAACAAAACTCCAAACCCCAAACTTTTTTTTTTTTTTTCTAATTGCCCAAATGCCCCAAACCACTATCAACCATTCAACCCTAAACCCTTTTTCTTTTATTCTTTTATTTCTTTCATTCCTTTTTTTCTTTCTTTAAATAATTGATTATAATTCCTACTTACTCTAGTACAGTGCTTCTGGGCCATTGCGCAATCAGTTAAATCCTCTCTCATTTTTTTGTCTTTATTTCTTTTTTTCTTTCCTTGCTAAGTCATTGACTCACTTTTCTCTTTTTTTTTTCTTTGACCTTTCTTTTTCTTACCACTTTCCTATGCCCCCTTTCCCCTTCCCACTTTCCCACGAAGTAGGCTTTTCTTCTTCCCTTCCCCCGTGCTTGCTGCCTCCTCTCTTTGGTCTGGCTATCTCTTTTTTTCTTTTCCTTCCTTTCTTCCCAACTTCCTCACTTCTCCCTAATTTCGTTCCCCCTTCACATGCACCTCTCTCTCTCTCTCCCCCAATCGTAGCAGATCCCTTTTCTCTCTTCTTTGCTCTCTCCTCCTTCCCCGATCAGTCAGCTCTCTCTTCCTCCTCATCTCATCTCATCTCATCTCATCTCATCTCTCTTCTCATCTTTAGATCTCCCAGCTCCCTGCCTCCAAAACCCACAAAAACCTAGCTCCGGCCGGCCTCATCTCGTCCAAAATCCAAATCCAGTCGTTCTACCAAAATTTCGGCGAAATTACCAAAATTTAAATGAAAAATGGTCAAAATAATGATTTCGTTTCAGGACCTTCTAAAAACGATAATTTCGGCGAAAGTTCGCTAAAATTACCGATATTACACTCCTTGTGCCCAACAAAATTATAAAAAAAAAAAATTTTTAATTTTAGTGGTATGGAGGTTCAACTTTAGAATATTGATCACATGTTTTGTTTAGTCATAAGCATTTTACAATTCTAGCTCCAGAGCACGCTGCATTCACATCTATGACAAACTCAAATATTATTTGTTATTCAGTTCATATAATGATATGTAATTAATAAGAAAAACAAAAACAAAAATATTTCTTGTCCTATTTAATTATTACAAATTAAGATGATGGGTGTTATTATTTTAACTTATGAATTAACAAGTATAGTAGATTCAATGAGGACGTTAGAAACTTTGATTCTTGACTTTGATAATATCATTCCAAAGTCCATACGTCAAGTAATTAAGAGTGTTTAAATTATTTAAGGCAATGGAGGCTCTAAAAGCATTAAGCAAATCATAATTTTTAGAGATCTTGAATCTCTAAAAATATTCGAAGATTGGACTACACCTAACCATAGACCCAGTTTGAAAGTCTTTTAATTTTTTTTTGGCTTGCTCCATTTTCAATTCCTGGATAAATTCGTCAATGTAATTAATAAAACTCTCCCAACATTATTATTTTTATTTACAGCCATTTGTGTCGGTTGTAATTTTTTTTTGGAAGTTGTATCAGTTCTGACTGATAAAGTGGAGAAATCGGTTCTGGGTACATATTCAGTGCTCTTATAAAATTTAGATGGACATAGTTCACAACTGGATCTGTGGCGCAATGGTAGCGCGTCTGACTCCAGATCAGAAGGTTGCGTGTTCGATTCACGTCAGGTTCAAGTTTTTGATACTTTCCAATTCTTACTATAAAAGCTCTCTTCTTTTTTTTGGGGTCAAACTGTCGAGCTATCCAGCCGGCTCTTTGATAATTCTCTCATGTCTATTAAAAAAGGAATAATGTGGCTAATGGGCTTAGACTTGCGTCTAACCAACTTTAAAGGACTTCCCATCCTTTTGACTAATTTCAGTAATGTAGTTAATGTTTTCTTTTTTGCATGTGTTGCCCCTTAGGCCCCATTTGATTCACGAATTAATTTTCTATGTATTTTTTTGGATGAAAGGAATGTAAGATTCTCATTATTGTATTTGATAACGCTAAAAAAGTAAATAAAAATTACTTTTTAATTTCCATACCTTTATTTGGTAAGTGTAGGAATAAGAAATATAGATTATCCAATTTTTCAATTCACCATATGAGTATAAAAAGAATATGTACTAAATGGTTGGTTAGATTTGGAATTTTAAAAAATTGATAAGGATAAATTTGTTTAAAAAAATGCAAAAAATAATTTCTCTAGAGGGGGTAAACAAAACCTAGACTTGAACAAAGGTATCATTTTTCCTCCAATAGGAGTATCAGATTCCTTTAAGTCAGGAAACCATTTTCTTTCTCTGCACTTAACAAACGTGGGAATGGAATTGATTTTCCATTTCCAAACCTCCAAAACTTGAACTAAACGGGCCTTTAATGTAAATAAATAAATTATAGTTAATTACTGTAAGAATTTAATAGACATATCCTATAGGGTAATTTAATTGAATAACTCTTCAAAGTAATCTGGTACTTTGTATTTGAAAGGAATATCGGATTATGCCCTGCAAAAATTGAATTTGATTGGCGCATTCAATATATTGGTACACTACAAGTACCAGAGACATTACCAAATGAGGTTCTTGGAAAGATGGGTGCACCACCAAAGACTGAAGTACCTATCATTGCACCCAATGAGCTTGCTAGGCATGGGCTACTTTTTGGTTTCCCTACCAAATTTGGAATGATGGCTGCACAATTTAAAGCATTTTTAGATGCAACTGGAGGTTTATGGAGAACACAACAACTGTCATGCAAGCCTACAGGCATTTTCTACAGCATTGGATCTCAAGGAGGTGGACAATAGACTACCTGTGAGTTTTTTCTAACAGGTCTTGCTCTTTGTTAAGTTTTTTTTTTTGTCTGAGATGAATAAGAAAAAGTTTAAAAAGGGGGGGAAAAAAAAGGGTTTCTAAATTTTTGTTCATCACTCCTTCTGAACTTCATTGTAGCTAGTTTTACTTGAAAAATTCGAAATGTGATTTCAGTCCTGTTTTTGTTCTGCTTGAAACTGTGCAGCTTGACAGCCATTACTCAGCTTGTTCACCATAGGATGGTGTTTGTTCTATTGAATACACATTTGGAGCTGGCACGTTTGAGATGGAAAAGGTGAAGGGTGGTAGCCCCTATGATGCAGGCACTTATGTTGGGGATGGCACCAGACAACTCTCAGAGTTGGAACTACAGCAAGCTTTCCACCAAGAAAAGTACTTTGGACTTATACATACTATTTAAATGAGGCTTCTCCTAAATTAGTAAAGTAGAAGCTGTTTTCATGTTTTCTGGTTGATTAGTTTGTTAGCTTGCTACTTTAAACATGTTAATTTACTAGTTGTATCAAATTCAAGGTCTAATAAGAACACATATTCCAAGGCAAAGTGGAGGAGTTTTGCTCTCTAATATGCAAATTAATTCACAAGCTAAGGCCATAATTTGATTTGGCATAAATGGGGACTTTGAATTTGTAGATTCACTCTCTTGCTTTTGGTCTATGAATTTGCATTCTGTTTTGATTTTGTTAGCCCTTGCCTTTCATCATATTTCATTTGCCTTGTTATGAATTTATCAAAAAGGAGTTAAACTACATTTGGTTTGGAGCTATTAATGAATTAGTGGTTATGAATTCAAACTGCAATAACTAAAGGCAGTAAATTGGCGGAATTGAGATTAAAATGGTAGTGGGCATCACATGCTTCTTGGATGATGCATCACAGGTTGGTTTTCTATTCGTCTGAACACCGTGTGCCATTTTCTATTTCTTGCATATATGTTTCTTAAGAATTTGGTACGCAGCTTTGATCATTATTTCTTGTTTATTTTTATCTCTAGACTTGTGGTGGTTAGGTATCATTTCTTTTGGTTATTGACTTCAGAGTTTCATTGGAGATTTGTCTAGAATTGACTACATATTTGATCTTCTTCCAATAATATAAGGANGCTTATGTAATGTGTAATAAAGCACATTAAATAATAAAGCACATCAACTTAAGAGCTACTTCTTGTGTAATAATAGTAACTGCATATTTTATTAGTTTTATTCTTGATGTTGAGTTAGCTGAAAAACTATGAGAACTTCTTTTTGCTGGAATTACACTTTGATAGCGACTAGTGAGAAATGATTTATATCAATTCATCAATAAAGAGAGATGAAAGTGAGAACTTCATGCTTTATATCAATTCATCAATAAAGTGAGAACTTCACGTTTTGTTTTTAAGTTAAAGTTGCTGAGATGCCATAAATAGGTTCTACTGGGGTTGCAGATAGAAGAGGAAAATGAAGCTCAAGGAGTTGCCAAGAGGAAATTTAACTTCAGATGAAAGCAACCTGAAGTGGGAACAAAATGATAGTGGAGATAGAAGCTGAAATTGAAGTGAAGTAGTTTCATCCAATTATATAATTTTGTTTTTTTTTGCTAGGAACTAGACTGTCATGTTTTTATTTTATCTATGTTGAACATATATTGACTTGGTCATCGGGGGCATCAAAGCTTTTTATTTTTGTGAAGGAGTAGTATACATGTAATTGTTTTGATACATTATGACTTTATAAATTAAAAAGGTTGTATTACTGATTATTTTTTGTTTAGATGTTAATTAATAAATAATACAGCAAATTCTCTATCAAAAGCGTTTTATGTACATTTAACTTATAATGGTTCAATATAAAAAAATCATTGTCTAATACATAAGCACACCACAAAATCCTTGAAAAAGTGTTGTACTTAATAACTTTATGCAACAGTTTCCAAAACAAAATAGATGTATCAGAATTGTAGATATCTAAATAAGCTTAAAATTTTAAGGATGCACAATGGTTATATACAAAAAACCGATGTTCTTAATAACTTAATGCAACGGTTTCATATTAACATTGTTGTATGAAAGACTTATAAACATGACAACCACATGTTTATGAATACCATTCAGAACAGTTATTTTCAATAAAACATTGTCTTAATATATATTTTAGCTCATTTTTATACTTAAATAAGTTGTATAATAAGTGTATATGTAACATATACCGTTGTGTAACAAAGTGTTATACATATGTTTTGAAACAAGAACAAATGTGTAAGTAGGTACTCAGTAATGATTTTTTCTAAGCCAATGATTTTTAAGTGTGCATACACAACAGTTTGTTACAATAAACCATTATCTTAAAAGAATTTAAACGACGGTTGGGAACCGTTGTCTAGTTGTACCCCAATAGACGTCGGTCTAGATAATGGTTTTGGGAGGAATTAGACCAAGGTAAAAAACCATTATCTGTTTGCTTTTTTGTAGTAGTGATGTTAATGGCAAATGTGGAAAATTGTGGTTTTGATCTAAGATCCAAGATCAACAAGTTAAAAAAAAAGTCATAGATCTTCACTTGTGTTTGATCTTGACTTGCTAATGGTAGATATGGAAAATTGCAAAGCATCAACACGTTTATAAGTGCTGCAACTACTTTCATTAATACATAACTTTGGATATGATTATCCTCTAAACCCACTCCATTTCAAAAACCCAAATAAAAAAGGGAAAAGTAACTTGTTTTTTATTTGAAAATTTAAACCCTCATCGTCATCAATAGCCCATCACGAGGGATGAAGGGAGGGAGAAAGAGAGATGTGGACTTTTTGGTCTATTGGTGGAATTTTCCGTCTATAAAGTATACATATAGATGAGTGTTTTGGTCATAGAAAATACAAAAGAGCCATTAAATTAAGTTTTGGGCCTAAGGGTAAAAAAAAATTAACATTGATTAAATGGGGTTATTCAATTAAGAAAGCACATCAAACCTCCTTTTTCCTTGATTCTTCTACTGCAATTTTAGGGTTCTTTGAATTCGAATTGGATTTTTCTTCTCTTAGTCATCTTGGGTGATTTTATTTGTTCTTGTTAGTGGGGTTTTGTTTTATATCATCCTACAAATTAATTCATCAATTTTCATGGTTTTTCCATGAAATTCAAAGGATTCGTCAAGGTTGACCACACGTGGCTTGACAAAGTCCTATGTAGCACATTGACCTTTCAATAGTTGACTTGATCAAAGTATATCATCCATGTCATCACTTCAGCTAGTAATGGCACCTTGCTGAGCTAAGTTTAGTACCATCGAACACTTGACTAAGACTT
>QANT01000665.1:0-19283 GCA_003254885.1 Purshia tridentata
TCGGTACGGTATGGTTTCGGTATGGTATAGGGATCAGTATCATTTTTGGGTATGAAACTTGACATGAAATGGTATGAAATCGGTATGAAACGGTATAACGGAATGAAGTGACTGCCCCCAGTAAAGAATATTAAGTTTGTAAGTATGTAAGGTAAAGACTAAAGAGAAAAAGTGAGAAGTGGTTGGGCATGTGAACTGAAGACTGTACTTGTGTCTCAACTTTCAACCGCCAAAGTGGCCATCTTCAACCACTGTTTTCGTCAAATTATTGAAGTTTTACAAACTTAATATTCTCTCAAGATTTAAAGATAGTGATAAAGTTTACTTTTTAAGTGTTGATAAGCCATTCCATTAAGAAGTTACTTTCTGCAGACACATTCTTTTAACTTTTTGTTGGTTTATAATCAATGGAATTAGTTGGGGTCACTTGGGTTTTGGTGTGTAGCTAAAAAGAGTTTCACTCCTAGAATTGCTTTGCATCATCATATGGAGATATCACATCCTATATTGCACTTGATCTATTATCTGTAATTTTCAGATCTTACGGCATATCTGATAGTACATAGAAAAGTATAAGGGTGAGGGACCCGTGATAGATTACCACCACTCATCTATTCTAAAGCTACAACTGATAAATTGCTTTTTTGTATGGTTTGCAATAAAAGGTTATCTAGAAAAAAACAGGGCAGGGAGCTAATTAAGGTGGTGTTGCCATGTGAGAAGTTCAGTACTACTTGTTCTTCAGAAGGGAAATGGAGTTCAGGATCTCTTAAAAATTTTAGTTGAACACTTGCACTGTTATAAAAATTTAAGTCATTAGGAACCCGAACCACGAAACACGTGGAAGTCAATTAATCGAGAGGTTGCAGGACTTGAACTCAAAATCTCCTACTCTGATTACCATGATAAATTTGTTTAGTTAACAAAAGGGTCCCAAAAACTTAAGTGTTGAGATGTGGGACAACAATAGTCTTATACTCTAGCAAGATCACATCATTTTTGGCTGTGAGTTCTGAAAGCAAACCTTTGTAAGAGTTCTTTCTTTAAGGTTCAATAATAATAACTGTTTTAATTAAGCTGGAATTTGATTTTAATTTGGTAATTAACAGTGTGAAGTGCTGTTGCCTATTGTATACCACACTTGGAGAGAAAGTAATGATAGGATGCATGATAACAACAATATATGAAGACTAGAAACCATATTACGAATTGTCATTAGATAAGTTATTGCATGTACTGATGAAAGCTAAGACAGACTGAAGGACTCTCTGCATGAACAAGAGTTGTATTCAAATTGGAACTTCAGTTTTGCTCCCTAATTTTTCAGTTGGTGTTGTTGGGTATGATATCAAAATTTCAACCATTCTTCTTCCACTGAGGTTCTTTTTAGACAACCCCAACCTCAGATTTTCTTATGAAAGTGCCACACCTCATGGTGTGAACATTAAACTAATTAAAAGAAACAAACTATAACTTTATCTTGTAACAATAGATTTAATAAGGGAAGAATGTCTTCAAAAGTCCATAAAATTAAAAGGTGCCAGCCAGAGAGTTTCCAATACATTTACATTTCTCTCAGCTGAAGTTTTCCAATTGATCCCTCCCCTCTCCATCACTTTGTTAAGCATCTTGATAAAGAGACTATGCTATTGTGACACTTTAGGAATGATATCCACAAAGGCCTATAATTTGCTCTTTGGTGTCCAAGACCCACCATTATTTTTTAAAACAGATTCTCCCGCCCCCCTACTACTTCATTCTCAGCACCTATTGCTTGGCCTAAAGTATCGAATAAGCGCGAACTTTTGTTTTGAGAAAATTCTAAAGGGACCATATTAATTTAATGCATGATGTGATAGTTGTTGTATATTTATTACATCAATTATTATTATGACAAATTTTTAATTAACACATCAACTGTCACATTATACGGTCAGAAAATGTAATTCCTCTAGCATTATTCTTTCCTTTGTTATGTAAACAAATAATGAGTTACGAGTATGCTCTACTTGTACGTGTTGGTTGAAAAAGAAATGAGGAAGTAGCTGCATCAGAAAAGTGAAAGGAGCCATGCCAATGAAGGTATAATATGGTAGGTCCTATTTCTTTGCAAGTCTCTTCTGCATAATTTGAGATCAATGGGGAGAGGCTAAAATGATTTTTGCTACTAGGAACCATGTAGAGTAGGGGTGTTACAGAAGTTCAATATACCCTTTTAGTTTAGTACAAGCTGGCAATTTGAGGACTACAATAAACTTCAACTTCTTCAATGGTTGCTCTAGACTCATCCCCAAAAAGTGACTCCTTCCCATCTTCCCTCTTTGCATATGACAATCCTAATCTAGATTTGGCTTGCCTTAAATCACCAATACCCGAATTGGTATCTGGGCCCGCAAACCCACCCATAACTGGTGCTAGAGGTGGCCCAATAAGCAGCCCGTCGGCCCCAAATTGTGGCCCGCCCCGAGCATAATCAAAAAGGGCTGCACCACTGCCTCCTACTTTGGGCAGAACAATTGGATCAGCTTTCACATTGTCTGTCCAGTAGAAGAGGAATGCATCAAAAGTGTCATAGTAATCATCTGTGCTTCTATAGCCTTCAGGGTTGAATGCACCAAACTTGAAGGACTTGTTTGTGTAGCCAATTATGGCACATGGCCCCTTGAAGTCACAGCAGTTGTGGAAATTAGTGGCACTAAATCCATCAATGGTGGCCCTATAGCAGCACTTCAGTTCCCTACCTGCCCAAAATCGTTTTAAAAAACTTGGGTGTCATTTTTTTTTCTTTTGCAGCTAATATATTCAGTGCTAAGTGTCTCATTTTAATGTAAGAGTTCTTTTTATGGCCAAGTTTACTAGTATGCTGTCCAAGTGATCAATAAAAAGAACAGCTAAGAAAGTATTAATTATATCTTACATTGGTGTGATTTAGATTTTAGGATACCACTTTCTACTATAAAACATGCTAATAAGACAAAGCACATACTAAAGACCCTAATCTTAGATCTGTTTTCAAATTTTATGCCTCTCAACAAAACCACCATTATATGCTTGTATTTGGACCATTCTTAATTTTGGTAAGAGGCAAGTGGTTGCTAGAGGTTTTGTATAGTAGAGATGCACAAGAATCATGGGGTTTCTATATAAGTGATGAAGAATGTCAGATATATCATTGATTCATTAGTGATGCATGGGCATTGACATTGAGAGAGAGAGAGAGAGAGAGAGAGAGAGAGAGAGTAAATATACCCCTTAAGAATGTTTTGTCAAGAAGAGAAGGTGAGAATGGAAGATCAGTATCATGGTACTTAGTCTGTGGCCTTTCATCCTCTTTTCTTTTGCCTATATTCCACCCAAATAAGCTATACGGACTTCTCTTCCACCCATAAGACACACTGTTTGAGAAGCAACAAGCCATCTGCAGATGATGGCTAATTAATCCACACCCAACACTCTCATTCACAAATATTGGCAAAACCTTCAGTTTTCAGTATCTTATCCTTATTCTTTCTCTACCCTTAGATTGACACGTGTCATGCACTTATTGATTTAATCATACTGATCCTGAAAACCCAGTTTTGGTGCTATGTGATTAATCTTGCGTTGGATTCAACTCAATTTATATCATTTGAATGTAAATTGTTAATCTTGGCCAAAAAAAAAGAACGGTAAATTGTTAATGACAGAAACTAGTTAAAATTCTACATGGGGCCTATTGTACGTAGAACAAATGAATGCCATGATTCTTATTACATTTATATGAAGTTTGTTTTCAAACATAACAAATGGGTCCATAGCTCAGTGGTAGAGCATTTGACTGCAGATCAAGAGGTCACCGGTTCGAACCCGGTTGGGCCCTTTAACATTTTACTTTTTAGTTTTTTTGTAGATGCTTTCAAGTTTCAAAACGTGTAAGAATCTAAAGAGATGAATAATCAGTGTGTTAAGAAACCTGGGAACATAAACTAATTACAATGGAACCTCAAGAAATTAATAATCTCATCAAAATAATCAGTATGTAAAGAAGTCACATTTGGACTCAATTATTGTCTGGTATGAATGATGAACATAAAAAGACACCTATAAAAATATTTCTAATAATTTCATTAAACAATATAAGCCAGCCACAGCCAAATTAATTGCCAATAACTTAAGTGCTTTTACTACAGCTTTTATTTTTTACTACTAATCAACCCCATGTGAGGGCAATTGGTTTTGAGCAACATTCACTGGTGGTTTGTCACAAGTCACAACAATGTTCTCATCATACTCTTTGAAGCATGCAATCCTTCCCAACTCCTCAACCTCCTCAATCACATTGTCAAGCTTTGCCACTGTCTCCACCAGCAGAGAAGCAAAAGCAGCAAAAGGAAGTGCTTCCGAGAACTCGAGGCTGGTAGTGGCAATTTTGCTCAGCTGTGGCCTCAGGAACTTCCTCTCAGGTGGCTCCTTTGCCTGCTGTTCAGAGTTAGCCCTCTTGTTTTTCCATTCCATCAATGCTGAGCTGTCTGTTTTCACACTCGACAACGAGACCCCCGAGTTCTTTTGGGTGGCGTGTGCAGCTGCTAGAGCAAGCATGTTGGTGGCTTGGTTGCTGTTGGAGCCTAGGAACAGCCTTGGTTGTGATTTTATGGCGGTGTTGAGGTCTTGGAGAGCTTCGTGGAGGTGATCGGAGAGTATCTCCGGGGAGCAATGGCGACGATTTCTTATGCTGTTGGCAAGTTCCATTAGTCCTTTTGATACTTCTCCTGCAAGTCTATTGCAGGGGTCCTTGAATAGAGTTCGAACGGATCTTGGGGTCTGCAAAACAAATTTTAAAAACTCACATTGAATTATTAGGAAAAGAAAAGCCAAAATGAGATTCCCCTTTTTTTTTTCATGCATGTGAAACTATTTTCCAATCTGTGATCTGTCACAAAAAGAAGACATATGAATAATTCAAGGCTACCTGTGACATACTTTCTGAAAGCATGTGGAAGGTTCTTTTTTTTTTTTTTTTANTTTTTTTTTTTTTTTTTTTTAATCTGAATGCAAGTTATAATTAGGAACTAATTATGGGGTATATGCTTTAGAATAATTTTCTGGGGCATACCAGGCCGTAGTATCTGTTTAGCAGATTTAATCTAAATGCAAGATATAATTAGGAACTAATTATGGGGTATATGCTTTAGAAAAATTTGCTGGGGCATACCAGGCCGTAGTATCTGTTTAGCAGTAGCAATGACTTTGTTTTAAGTCCTTAATGCACCAATTCGTGTGTAGAGCTTGTGTTACCTGAATTTCAGTTCGTAGACATCCATGTAAAGCTACAACAGTGTATCCAAAATGGCGAAGAACCATGCCTAATTTCACGTATTGCTGCCATGGAAATCTGTAGCAGTGTCTTGAATGCCTTGGTTCCCAACTTGCATGTAGCGCCTGCACATATGGCAATGCCAAAAAAAAATTGAAGAGGCAAAGCAAATTCATAAACTTACCTTGAAGTTGGATATGATGGTTTAATGAAACCAAAGATTTCAATTAAGGACCTATACCATGGTTTCATCCAGAGATTTGGAGTCCAAAACAGCCTTATAACCCTCATATATGGGATCCTCTGTTGATTTGTCTTGGGTTTCTTCTATGTCTCCATCTTTGAAGTACTCATTAACACAAGCTGCAAAATCATACATTACCCATTATTTCTATCATTGGCACCATTTGGCCAGAAGAAAATATTCATATTTACTTTGCAAGTTTGTAGTCTTTGATCTTCATGCCTTCTATATATAATTCACAACTTGAGCAGCAGTTATTGACATTAGCGTAACGTTATCTTACTAGATATCTGGCTTGTTATAGTGTCATACTACAAATCTAGACTAGAGAGTTAAACAATATGTCACCTAATTAATGATTCAGATTGACAGTCTAACAAAATAACATGCTACACTATCTAGCAAGAGAAATTTTCTCGTTGACATAATGAATAGAAAGTAGTGAAATTTTAATAATCAACTTTGAATACCTTCAATAGATCTAGCTAGGCCATCAAGCTTGAAGGCAGTGGAATTATGGAGCTCTTCACCAGACCAATTTGGAAATACCAGTAGACTCATTAGTAGGCAGACACCACAGCCTATGACAATGGTAAAGAAGCGGTCATGAGCGATCTTCAAGACATTGTCGACGCGGTAGCTTGACACAGTGATCAGATTGAAGGTTAAGAGAAAGATTACAACTCCATAGTCATAGTTCTTCCTAATATAAGGAAAGAACCTCATGTATGTAGCTGCAGCTCCTGCCAAATCAAAAAAATTAAAAGATAGCAAATTATGAGTGCTGTTTTTTCAAGGCCAACTTTGGTTTTCAAACAAGATACAGAATAACACAAGGTACTGATAAATTTAGCAAAATGAGAAAGCTTCAATAGACAGATTAGGTGTAAAGAGATTGATCATATATGAGCTTACCTATCACAAAAACTGCAGTTCCAATGAAAACTGCTCGAAAAATCTGACCACATGCATGTGCAATGTACTCAATAAAAAATGCCAATGATCCAGCTAAAAGTGTCCCCAATCCTCTGTTCAGTCCTTTGCATAAAGTTGCCCCTATTGTCAAACAACAATAAAAGCTTAAAACATACTTGTGTTCATCATATTTGCCTTAATTTAAACGAAACTCAATTAGGCTATTTTGTACCTGCAGTGAACTCTAGCACAACAACCACAGTCATGACAGCCCAAATAGCGTTCTGCCCAATGCCACTGAACAGTGGCTGCATCAGATATAACAAAGAAACCAGTGTCAAAGACAAACCAACTTTCAAAGCATGGATCACCCTCCTCGGATCTTGTCGTCCCACAGTCCACACCGTCTGCCATGCCAAACCTGGAAATCTTTTCATTTTATCGACAATAATTTGCTTACGCTTCTCGGCGTTCCCTTTGCTTTTGTTTCCACAATTGTTAGCAGCCATTTCCATGTCCATGCCTGCATGAACTTTGGGAAACATATAGGAAATCCCAAAAAAAAAAAAATCAGAGTTGGCAAAAACAAAGTGAATTGGTGGAGGGAATTATAGTGGGGAAGTTTGATATATAAATTCAGTTTAAGGAACAAGACCAATGTGGGAAGGAATAAAATAATGCTGATTTTTTGTTTAAGTGGCTGGCTGGGAGTCTTTGTTGTATTATGCAGAGAACCCCAAGTTTTTGTGATATAGGTTAGTGTTACTTTATAGCTAAGGAGGGAGAAGGTGAGATTGGTGACTCTTGCTACATTCACATGCCCAGCATAAAAGTTGCACACATATTAATTGTGGGTTGCTTTCACAAGTGCTAAGAGTCAATAAAAACTGGAAAACTGATCATTTCACTAATACTAGTAAATAAATTAAGGGGGGTAGGTATTATTTACTTGATGAAAATCAATTCACAGTTGTTTTCTTACTCTTGGATCTGTTTGGTTGCCAATTAAAGAAATTCATCTATACTCTTATTTTTTAATATTTTCAATACATATTTTTAGATTTGAAAACCAATTAATGGTCCATCATGTAGATGATCCTCAACTGCCAAATTAAGTTCATATTCATATTGAGATTCACCAACAACAGTATCTTTGAGATTTCAAATCTATAGGAGAAGGTGAGATTGGTGACTCTTGCTATATTCACATGTCTAGCATAAAAGTTGCACACATGTTGATTGTAGGTACGTTGCTTTCACAAGTGCTAAGAGTCAATACAAACTGGAAAACTGATTTCACTACTACAACTGTTGGGGGGTTTTAGGAGTGTTAGAATTTAATTATGTCACACGAATTTCAAATAAATGGAATTTTTGATTTGCTAGATCTTGGATGTTTTGACAAATGCCCCCAAGGTTGAACCTGCAATTAATAATATATTTACAGAAAACTCAAAGTTCATTTAAAATTTCCGTAATTTGATTGCAATTTCCATCATTTTTATCAAAATTTCTATCAAAATTCTGCAAAAATTGAAATTTAACTCTTTGGTCATACAACCCACTTCAAGACTTATTTATTTTACAACAAATAAAACATTGACATATGTAATAACATAACATTTGCATAAATAAATTTGGATTACGAGCATTATTTTATTCTAAAATTATGTGCAAAGAATTTTTCACTTATCCCCGACCCTTAAACTCTAAGAAAGGGGCAACAAAACCCGGCCAAAATTGTTTAGCAGGATGAAAACTTGTTTATTTTCATCTTCTTAATTAGTAAAAGGAGACCGATAAAATATTCTAAAAAAGAAAAAAAGAAAAAGTTACATCGTTTTCATCTTATAGTAACAGGTACACGATGTGATAGTACTGTCGCGTACTGATATTGACATAAATTAATGTTGTTTGGTCAGCGATGCAACGTGAGTTGACCATTGACCCAATTGTGAAGTTGTGTGCATGGGGAGCATTAAAAAGTGCAGCTAGCAGCCATATTCAAGCCTCACGGGTTATATGATATAATATGAAATATCAAAAAACTTGCTACAAAAGGAAGTAAAAGCTTCTTGTTAACCTAACATGCATTAATTATATCTTGTTGCAAACTTGCAATTGCATTATTGGTTTATTGCTGCATATATATATAGCTGTTGTCCTCAACTACAGCTGTGCTTGATCGAGCTTTATTTTTGTGTTAAAACTTTTGTCTCGTGCATTCTCAACTTCTCCATCGATCTCCATATATGTGAAGCTCAGGTTTCACCACTTGGCACCTTCCCTCACTCTCCACTTGTGAGGCTGAGACCTGCCTAGCTAATTACTCATTTTCATTTCTACTTGTATGCATGTTAATCATTAATTCATTCCCCATGCATCTTCACAAAGTTGCAACATTATTGAGTTCCACATTGCAATATATATATGCTTCAATAATTTGAATTGAATGTCATTTTCTAGCTTCTACTTAAATATGGTCCTTACCAGAAAATAATTTAATCAACAAAATCAAAAATCGATTAACTGTTTATTTTTCTGATTATAATTATTTCAATAATTTATCACAAATATTATATTAAAATCTACTTATTTAATTATACATTTAAATGACTTCAATTTGGCTAACTTTTGTAAGAATGGTCCTTAAAAGAAAATATGAAAAATGGGGTGCATTTTTCCTTATTCATATATTCCAAATTTGGAGGGATCTGAGTCTCTCCAGCGGAGGGAAAAAGAGAACAAAATGCAGACAACACACACAAGAAAAAAAAAAGAGAAAATAAATAAACTTTTATGAGGGTCGTTCCAAATTATTTCATGTAGCACCCTTCATTTGCTTGCATTCACTTCTTGTGCGTGATCATATAATAATTCCCTTGTTTATAGGGAATGAATTTAGGGAAATTGATTTTTAAACTTTGATTTTTCATTAATTATTAATGCATGCACCATGATACTCTCACTCCCAAGGAATAATTTTTACAAAGATTTGAATCCTGGCCTATTTATATAAAATGAAAATTCTCAACCCTTTAAGATTGTAAAATTTTCAATTTCATCGATCAGACCGGGCATCAATCAAGATATTTCAATATGGAAGGTAATCACAAATCTTGTATATAGCTTCCTACCATCAGCATATATACACTACGTACCCATATGACTCATTGTAAAACAAATAAACAATTCACTTTATTTTTTACTTTTTGAAATATGTTTGGCGTGATTTGAATCAAATACCTATAATTAACTTCCTAGAAACGTTACGCTATCTCAAAAGAAAAATATTTAACTTTTTATGCATAATTAAGGAGTCATTCATCTTAATTTATTTTTAAAGTTAAGAAATCATTTATATTTAAAAGTGAATACCCACCACATTAATATTTGTCTACCTCAACATGTTGTAAATCAAGAAGAATGTCTCATGAGCCATGGATAATCATTGAGTAGCGAAACATTGTAAATTATTTGAATGGAAATTCCAACTTGCAAATTATAAGTTACGTACGCTTGATGCAATGTATAATGCTTTGTTTTTATTGTTTGAGTTTTGATTTTGTTAATGTAATTTTCAGAGGTGGGAAGTGTACGTTGAGGCAAGGGGTGGTTGTTGCTCTTTGTATTGTATGTGCATCAATAAAGAGACGACCCAGGATGCTTAGACAGTAGATCGAGAGTGTATATTATGCGTCTAATTCCTTGAATAAAATATGTCATTTATTGTATCAAGCCTATTTTACACGTATATATATAATATACCATCTAAATTTGGGGATCGTCTCACATTGTCACCCACAAAAAAAAAATTAAATTAAATAACATTGTCACTTGAAATAAAAATTTGCTATAACGTGGATCACATGTTTAATTCCGTCTATATTGCCGTCTTCTAAGAAGTAGTAAAGTAAAAATCAAATGAAAGCAATAAGTATCAAAATGTGTCGATAAAAATAGAGAAAAGTTTTCAAAAAGGAATTAAATTTTGATCTTTGTGTCATTTCAAAATTTATATTATGAGTTTGTATCAATGTGTTCCTTTAACTTTAGTTTTGAAGGGACAAATCCCTTTCGTTAATCCAATTACACTTTTTGTCTAAAAAACGACCATATACATGAAGTAATTTGATTTCTATGTTTTTGTATTATAATTAGAATGATGAATTTACTACTAAAATAGTGTTCACGTGCGAAACATATAATCACTTTTGGACAAAATTTGCAAACAAAGTTGACAAAAATAGCATAATGACATCGAAAGTAAAGTTGTAAAGTTGAGGAGGGTGAATGATTTATCCTAAATTGACACAATAGTCAAAGTTTAAATCATTTTAAAAAAATTTACCATAAGGAAAGGATTACATCCAAAGTACGTGTTATATTTAAAAAATAAATAAATAAATCCTAACGAACTTAGACCTAGGTTCCACATTCCAATAATGAATCCTGAGCAACTATGCCTGCTAATCAAGCTCTTGACCTAACTTCATCCCTATCTTTATCCTAACTCGTCCTCTAATCAAACTCTGGACCTATCTTAATCCTAACTTATCCCCCCACCCTCTCTCACAACTTGAACTAGAGCCCAAGGGCTTATTGCTGTCCATAATAAGCCTTAATTTGGAAGCTATTTTCATTCCTTTGTGAATCTACTACTACCCTATAACGCTCCAATAAAATTAAGAATCGTTTTCAGCAAGAATTAAGCATCAACTACTTCTTCATGCATAAAAAATATGCATGTACGTAAGTTTGTAAGTTAATATATGCAAAATCATGCGCTTCTTTAGCTGACGAAGCCAATGGCAAAAACCAAGAAACAAATGTTCCATTCCAAATTGAAAATCACAATCCGGAAACAAGCTTTCTTTTTATTTAAGTATATATCTACTTTGCTGATGTCCTCAGCAAGCAGCCTGAATGACCAAGGAAATAAGAAAATGTATATTATTTGGTATACCTGAAAAACTCATACTCAGATTAGAAGACAGAATACTTGTCCGGCAAACTAAGAACTTGCACCGAAAACACGAATTCTATGTTCAATCGGAGCCCGGCAACATGGGCAAGTGGCTTTACCTTTTTTCCCATAATCATCATTGCAATTGGCACACAGAACTTGATGAGCACACGGCAGGAAAACAACAGAGACTTCATCTTTCATACAAATTATGCATTCCCTATCACTGGTCACTTCTTTCTCTGTGGAATTCTCCAGGTTATCCAGATCACGAAGCAGCTTAGCAATTGTTTCTCCTTGGGGTTTTGCACCCTCAGAGATTCCCTTTGGCAAAGCATTTGATGGATGAAGCAATTCAGTAGATTGGGCAGATGCTTTTAGATGCGAGAGTTCCTGCTCAAGTCTTTGGAGATCATCCTTGTGACGCTGGAAATCTATTTCTATCTTTAGGCGCAGAGCCTCAAGCTTTCGTTTATTAACAGCCTCAGCTGCTTCCTTAGCATGTCGTTCCTCTTCCACCTGTGCCAAGGCTACCTCCTTAGCCTTCAGCTCCTGCCTCCATTTCACCTGTACCAGAAAATTGCACAGCGTAATTGGTGTTCTGGTATGTGCTAGGTCGACTAGAATGATCCTTTACTATTAAAGTGAAAAGCCTATTTTTTCTAAAGCATAATGTGGAGAAAAAAGTAATAAATTGCTCTAGAGAAAAATGGAAGCTCATCAATGCAGACTGGTTGTACCTTCTACAGTAGAATAAAAATAAGTTAAAATAGAGTTGAAGGCTCAATTACGAATATATAGACTATATAACATTTAATTATAAGAACGGGGACAGGATTGGAAAGAAGAATTTCAAGACAGCAAAACAGTGCAAGGCAATTGAGTTAGAGTGACGCTATTACTGGCCACCAACATGTTCATCCCATCCCCTTCACAAATTTTAATTAACAATTTATCCTCTTATAAAATTCGTAAAAGGACAAGCTTCAATTTAACAAAAACAACTAGGTTTGCCATGGCACCCCAGCCAAGGAGCATATCCTCTAGGAGCACCTAACACCATCGAAAGCTAACCCCAAAAAAGGGTAGGCAAGGGTTCAGGGTTACTTATTGGTCGGTAAAGTGAGCACTTATGCGATTGGTACAACGCCACTCTTAATTTTCATTATAAATTTTACTAAAAACAAAAAGTGAAAGTGAAGAAGAATAGAGGTAACTAGAGAGAAGAAGAGAGAGAAAGGGATAGAAATAGAGGCTTATAAAAATGGGAAATTAAAATGAATTTATAATTAAGTACCTAAGATAATAAAATACAAAAATCGTAAATAAAGCCCTAACAATTAATTACTATATTGTAGTAAATAAAGAATAAATATATAATTATATTTCCAAGTTTATAATTTATAGATATATACAATAAAAAAAGCCTAATTTCTAAGCTTGTGCCTATCGCTAAAATAAAAACAACTGTCTTCTTGCATCCCTCATAACATTTGATTTATCATTTATGATACAAAATAATGCAGTTAAATATGATGGATAAATTCACTTTGCATATCTGCAATATTTCAGATACAATAGAAACGTAAAAAATAGGGACATAAAATACCCATTACAAAAACATAAGCTTATAGCATGCTCAAACATGACTAACATATTGGTTTTTTTCCATCAATTAAATCACCTAAAATGTGTCCTGATTGATGGTTGACTGGAACTTCCTTTTCTGACTTATTCTAACCAGATAAATAAATAATTCATGATAAATAATAAGAATAAAAATAAAAATTAACCTTGATAATATAATTACATTTGAAAAATGAATAAAATGAATCTTTTTTTTTCTATCTTTTGGTACAAAGGAGACCATATATGGGAAGGGGGAGGTTGGCACTTGGGTTTTGGGCACAGAGATTTGAAATTTCATATGCCTATTCCTAAATAGAGTTATCTTGCAATTCTCACAAAAAACTGCACTAAAAGGGACCTAGGCAGCTTTTCAAACCAGGATTCCTTCCACAGCTTTGCATTTTTTAAACTCAGGCAATCTTAGTTTTAAGTGTATTCAATAGATTAGTCCCACGCTTGAATTCAGATTTCTATTAAGCCAAATCTAGCAATCCATTAAAGAAGATGGGAAGACATCTTATCACAGAATGCTCCAACCATCCAGGATCTACCAAAACAATACATGAACTAATTTCATTTTCTTACTGGTAACTACAGACTCAGGCATAATTATAGGTGAACAATAATTGAAAAGTTAGCTTGATTGATGATTCTGTTTTTTTTCTACATTCTGATAGGGATAGAATCAATTCTTATAAAAAAGAATTGAGGATAGAATAATTTCTTCCGGTGTATGAGTGGTTAAGGCCTCAGCCTCAAGCGTAGGTTTTGGGGGTTGAAAAATTTTGATGTCACCTATGCTAACTTTGACTTAAGCCCTCCTAACTTTTATAACCTTCCCATCCCACCCCGCTGAAAAGAAAGAAAAAAAAATAAAATGAATCCTCTTAAACGGAGATTACAGAACAACCAAAGGCATGTCCAAGAGAAGTATCTGGCCGCTATAATTACTGGCTGATCCAATGACATGAATTGCTTTAAATTCACAACTGAAGTTCTGTAAGTACTGAAATAAGGTATACTTATGACTAACCCAGAACAAGACTGCAGAACATTTTAAAAAACAAAAGGAAAAGAAAAGAAATTCCAATCAGCTACCACCCCTATAGGCAACAATAACAGTTCCAGTGATTCGAAAAGACTCGTAAACTGAAATTTAGAACCAATTCACACCCCAGAATCAACCTGAACATATTGACCAGTTAAAGCTATAGAAAAACATCTCGCTAGAACAAAGTACACAATATATCAAGATAAAATTTTAAGCCAACAAAATACATAGCAACCAAGTGACATGATGGATTACATGATAACATTAAGTATTCCAACCTTCATGGAACTACAACAATACCTCAGTACTTCACCAGTGCATCTCTGGACCACTCAATCCACAAGTGACTTCTTAGATGAAGAAAAATTATAAGGAAAAAAAGGGGGTCTGAGATTCCAGAGTCACCATCCTAAGCATATTGATCACCTAGACGTACTTAACTACATTTAGCGAAAGAAATAAATCAAACAAATGGTAGACCTAAGGTTACAGCCTAGGATCCTTTACTTCTCCATTACTCTCAACCAAACTTTAGAACAGAAGCTTGTAGATGAAAGGAGAATTAGCTTACACATTGTAATATGTAAACTATTGCTCCAAATTCAATGATGTTCCTTTCCATTAACTTTGTTTTGCTTTTTCTCAAACAGTGAGACTTCTTTAAGTTTCAAAATTGTTATTGAAGTGGTTGCTTCACTTAAATGACTTGTTCAAAAGTAAAAATTTGTTTCTAATGAAGGGGTTGCTTGCTTGACATGCTACAAAGCACATGAACACGACCTTATGTAACCAGACACATGAACAATCAGTAAATTTGAGTAATATGAACATGACCCTATCTACCAAGGAACATGTGAGGTGTGTATCCATGTGCAAAGATAACAAAGATAAATTTAACAAACCTCAGCTTCTTTTTGATCCTGCTTGATCCGAGCCAAATGTTGTTGAAATTCTGAAATCTTCTCTTTCTCCTCTGCAATCTCTTCCTGCAATTTAGTTTTTTGTTTCTCCCAAGCCAAAAGCCTCTTCAGGCACTTTTTCTCCCTCTTTGCAACCTCCAAGCAGGTTGTGACCGACTCCGATGCACTCAATTTAGAAGCCTCCATCTCTGCTTTGATTTCTGCATTCTCAGTCTCAAGCCGTCTCACAGCCGCATTTGCCCGGTCCACTTGACCACTGGCCTTTCTTAAAGCATTCTCCATCTCCGAGAGTCTCTTCATGGTTGTGTCCTCAAGAGTTTGTTTCCCTTTCTTCAACCTTTGAGTCTCCTCCCTTTCCATCCTCAGCATTTTAAGCTCTGTCAGATCATGACTAAGCTTTGTTGCAGCTTGCATAGCCTTCTGATGCGCCCACTCCTTGCGCTCCTTAACTTGATTCTCAAGCTCTTTAACCTGATGAAGTAGTGTTACTATCACCTCATTCTTTTGATCTTCCCCCACGCACTCCAAATTCTCATCAAGATTCAAATCACGAAATTTACTCAACACTGAGTTAACCACCTCCTGGCTCTTTGAATTTCGTGAGTCCTCAGACTGCTGAACTGAAACTTCAGCCCCCAATGCAACCGGGGCATCCCCACTTGTTAAGTTGCTTAGGCAAGGCTGCGGTTGTGCATGTAACTGCTTCGAGTTTGCTCGAAAACCAGCTGCAAACATTGCAACATTCCTTTTCAACAATGACTTCATTGAAGGAGAAAGATTAAACCTCTTGGGACACTCAATGTCCCTTTGCAAATTCAACTCAGCACCATAAGAGAAAAACCCATGAACTGGAAACTCCGAACCTCCTCCACTTCCAAACCCCCAGCCACCATGAAACCTACAAAGCGCTGGGGCCATAACACCAACCGGATGGTTACCAATACTACCACTCTCAACATTACCAGATGCCGATCCACCATTTTCATTCCCTGCACTCGGAACCATGGGAATTTCCATAGTACTCGCCCGACCCACATGAAGATCACTCATAAGCAAACACCACATGGCATCACCTTTACTCAAATGTGGCCTAACTTGTTGCAACATACACAACATACCTGCAAGAGAGTACTCCTCTAACTGCCTCAAATCAGCAAAAACTGGCTCGGACTCATCCGAATTCCCATTACTGCTACCACAACTACTATTCAGATAGGCCAATGAATTATGTAAAATATTGGTTAACACATCCATGCCACCATAGCAGTGCCCATTTCTCAATATCGCTTTTAGCGCCACGTCCTCATCATAACCCAATGCAACTAACTTAGAAATAGCCTCATTGTACAAGATTTCCAAATTTTTCAACAGAATGTCCTCTAGTTGTTCCTCAGTGCAGTACCCCCACCCGGTCTCGTCGAAAGTGGAGTTAGAGCTTGGGGTCGTCGAATTAGGGCTTTGGGTGGAATCGTCGTTAGAACCCAGATGGTGATTGAAAGGTTTGAGACCCGATTCGATTATGGATTTGGAGATTGATGCTCTATCCATGTGACAACAATAATCAAAATCGGGTTTTGTGGATCGGGGCCTCCGATTAGTACGGACGTGCTTCTCTCTCACAGTGCAACCCATTGTGAGTGTATATGAATCTATACAAATAGCTGTATCTATAGGCCGAGATAGAGAGAAATTAACAACAAAATGGCTAAAATAAAAAATAAAAGAAGTGGGAAAATTACAGAGACAGAGTATTGAAAAATGAAAATGATCGAAATGAGAATTAAAGAAGCTACTCACAGGAAATTGGTGACGATCGATAGGCGTTTGGTTGTTGTGGTCTGAGAGTAAGAAAGTGAAAGAGGAGAAGGCAGAGAGGAATAAGAGGAGGGCATGCAGGCAAAAGCTTATTTCTTGGTTAGGTGTTGGGAGTGTGCAGACCCACGCCACACTGGGTACGAGTACGACCAATTGGTTGTGGGCCACTCGCCACTTACTTCTACACAGACTTCGTTTTTCCTTTTTCTTTTTCTTTTTCGGCCAGAGTTCCACACAGACTTCTTCTTTTTTTGGCCCAAAGTTCCACACGGACTTCAACTCTTAACTTTTGGGCCAATTCCAATCATGTATTAACTGTAATTAGGGTCTGTTTCTTAAATAAATAAACCGTTTTTAGTAGACTTTTTCGAAAAATACTTTTACTAATCCATAATCAAAAAGGCAACAATGGGAATTATTCCCATTTATGCGTTTACTTGTATTTAGAAATGATTCTCATTGGCTTTCCTATGTTTACTAAACTTTGGAAATGGAGAAAAATATGGTGGGGCCCACATTCATTTAGGAATTCAATCCCTCATATTGGAGGAATTCAATTACGGTTGGAGGGGTCTATAATGAATAGGAGAGAAAGGGAATATGGGTTTTGATTCCAAAACTACCCTCACAAATTTGTTGCATATCCAAAAGTGCCCTCAACAAAAAATCACAAAACCTTATAGTAATTATTTAGTAATTTTTTGTAAGTTTTACATTTTTAAAAATTGTGCATTTTGTATAAGGGCATTGTAGTAATTAAACTGCTTTTGAATTCGATTCCTGCAAGTTAGTAAACATGTTTATGAGAATTAGCTTTACTTTCATTCTGATTCCTNATTCCGATTCCTAACAGTTAGTAAACATGTTAATAAGAATGTTTGATTCCGATTACAGCTCATTCCGATTACTGCTCATCCCGATTAATCATCATTCCAATTCATTTTATTTCGATTACTGCTCATTTCGATACATATTTAATTCCGATTACGGGTAAGTAAACATGCCCTTAGAGTAGTTCAGTCTGGTCTGATGTGATGGTAATGCAATGGGTGAAAGTAAAAGTGCAAATGATGAGTGCAAAATTAAAATCTTAAAGATAATAGTTACCTGTAAAAATAAAATCAAAATATAAACGATCCTTGAAATTAAATGAAACAATACTTACGAATATGAACTGTAAAACGCATAATCTAACTAATTGAATCTAATAAAGCAATAAATAACATGATAAACCTACTTATGCTTGAAAATAAAGAACTATAAAATAAATCTAAACTAACAAATATGCGAATCAAAGTAATATACTCATATTGAAATCATAAGAAACCAAAGAACATAAATGTATTTATCCTAAGTTCTTGAGAGAAACAATAAGACTTTCTTAACAACAACCCTAAAAACTGAAAATAAATGGAAAAGACATGATTACAACCTAGTGTAATAAAAAATAACTTGAGAGACTTGATGCTTTTGCTCTTGGATTTTTCTAGGGGGTCAAATGTGTGTTCTTGGGGATTCAAGGCCTTTATTTATAGTGGTAAAATGCTTGAATCAGCCCAGGTCCATTTCTGAAATTTGCAATAGGCTCAAACATTGCCTCTACTTTCTCGAGCCTTGATCCATCCGTTCGAGTGGTTGAGAAGGCATGATAGCTTCTGTATCACGTGTGAGTTGACCCCTAGGCTTCCTAGTCATCAGTTGCATAAAGATCAAGGTAGTTGGTTTCTCGTTCCTTGTATTTGATTGATACTTATCCCAAAAGGGATTATATTTTGAGTTTTCCATTATTTTATCATTATTTTGAAATCATTTTGAATTAATTCAAAACCTTTTTGCCTTCCCTCTTGTTGATGTCCAAACATAGTTAAGGACATCCAACGTGTTCTTGGGATGAGTAAAACCATTGACCTACCAACAAAGTGGTGACATGTCAGCGTAAAGTAGGGTCAGAAGGTATCTGCTTGGCAACCTAATGGGTGGAGGACACATGATATCTAGGGCACTCTGCAAAGACACGCAAAAAGTGAGCGGGAAGGGCACCGATGTGGTACCGACCGAACCGCCTTTGACACTCAAGTCAGTTTTGTGGTATTTGGCAGAGAGTATATTCAGTAAGTGACTAGTTAATTGATTGATTGTCTGGTCCCCTTATTGTGGAGGAAAGTAACTTTTTTATAATAATTGAATGATGACGTCACTGACTTGGAGAGGTCGTCGCCCAATCCAATGACGACATGTGGTGCTGATGACAAACAGTGTTGTGAGAGTGCCACGTGTTGTGGGAGCACCACGTGTTGTAGATAAGTTATGGAGCTCCGGGAGTCAGAGCCTAGGAGGCTAGATTGTAGGAGGTCGGACTCCTTAGTCATGAGTCCGGTCCAAAAAGTATCCAAGCCCTACTTGGGGAGAGGGGTTGGATATGTGTTGAAGGCCGGAGCACATGTGTGTGC